>WAAE01021941.1:0-36106 GCA_013400495.1 Nicator chloris
TTGTTTTTGGTTTTTTTTAATAAGGATCCAGCCAGCCTGTGGGGGGAGGAGACTGGGATGACATTGTCAACTGTCTTAATGGCCACCTACTTGACCTCTGCCTGGACACCTGCTACACCTGTAGAGCCAGAAAAGTGTCCTGCCATGGGGTCTTCTGGGGTAGGGGACTCGGAGTAGAAAACACGACCAAGGAACTGTGCTTTTCTCAGTGTCTATGACCTTCCTTCAAATGCAGCCCATCAGACAGTCTGTTTTTCTATTGCTCCCTCTTCTCGTTTTTGAAACATTTTGACAATTAGCCTGCTGCTGGATGACACATTGAATTGTATGTGCAAGCCTGGGGATAGGTGAGGCTAAAGTCTCAGATCTTTTAGTGGTGAGGAACTGTTTCAGTCTGAAGACATGCATTGTTGCCGGTATCTGTGCTTAGCGTACTGAGATCTCAAAAGTTTTAGTAAGAATACTGAGTTTGATGACAATACAAAAAAAAATCTTCTTGGCTAAGGATCTTTATTGAAATTATTTACTAACTACTGCTAAACATCCTTCAATGTGGAGGGGAAGAGGATGACAGTGCCCTGTGTGCAGTCTGAATGATCTCTCTGTTTTCATAATAGCCTAGAGATGAGAACCTGGAATGAGTTTTTCTGTGGGAAAAGAGTTGAGTTGGGAGTGTTGGGCTGGGTCTGTTGTAGGAAGGGTTCGATACTACAGGTCTATTCCTGTTTTTCCCTTGTTCCTGCTCAGAAGGGGTTGGATTGATGCCTTTGCACTGGTGTAAGGATTCACTCTGTCATTAATCACAGCAGCCACATCACCCTTTGAGGAAACATGCCCTTCAGCTGGGAGTTGCTCTTCTCAGCCACATCTGGAACTATGGGATCTGTTTCTCTTCCTGGTGGCAGCAAAATACCTGGCATGGGCACTGCAGGAAAATCTACCAATATTCCTTTTCTGGTGAGGTCAATATTTGAAATCCATATTCTGACTGGGCTGTCCTGGTGGAGGATAAGCAGTCTTAGAAGCTTGGAATGGTCTTGTAGGAAGAAGGTGGAGTGTGGAGGCCAGGGAAGATGCCAGTGGGATAGTAATCAGGTGTTCCATACTGGGTGACTCCTGTCTTGTGATGTCCCTTTCCCATAACTGCTTGCTTTCATCTCATACCATGTGTCCCCAGTGGGCAGCTGCTGTTGGCACATCCTCTTGCCCACACAAACACAACCCAAGCCATGCAGGGCTGCTCCTTCTCTTTTCCTTACCGTAGTGGGGCTGTGGTGGGCTGTTTGTGACTGAGGCAGGAAGGTGATGTGTTTAAGTCCTTCTGTGGCCCCAGAGGTACTGAGTCCATGCAGGTATAGCATGTGGAATACTTAAGATTTCCCAAAGCAGAGAAAGCTACCACAGAGACGTGAATTCCGAGATGCCAAATGGCAAAACTGAGAATCTGCAGCTTCTGGATTTGTCTCAATTCAAGAAACACTGGTTCTGAACTGATGGGTCAAGAAAACTCCCGTGAAATAATATGGAAATCCTTTCAGGAATCTTATAGTAGATACCATGGCAGAACAGATGCTGTTGGTGTGGGAAGAAAAGGAAAAGGGCAGATCTGCTGCTGGAGGTTTCTGAAGCCAAATCTTCTGAAGCTGGTCTGCATCTTACCACAGGATTTGATTGCATAATGTGAATTTTGGAATGTCTTCATAACTGTAGATGTGAATCATTCAATTTGGAAAAATAAGCTGTGACCTCAATTTGTTTTTGTTTTTAATTAAAAAATTTAAAAAAAGAAGATAAGATGATTATATTTTTCTTTCCAGTATTTGGTGTTTGATTGTGTTATATAAATCCACCATTGTATTCTATTTAACTTTGTTCTTCAGTAACAAAAAAATCCAGAGCAATTGTCCTGTTTGCTTCTATATCTGCACACTGGTCGACACATTCAAGGATGTTGCTAAAAATAAGTATCCTCTTCCTGCAAGGCAGTGAACTTGGACTGTAAAGTGCATCTTTCAGGGAGGTACATGAAGTAACAGGAAATCAGCTTGGTCTTATTTCAGTTTACTGGTGCTTGGCAATGATGTCACCCTTCTAGAGCAAGGGTTAGGCCCTCAGAGCAGGAGTAGTAATTCTGTTCCACAATCCTGTGTTTCAGAGGAGTGACCTCTGGTTAGCTATGAGGCTGAGCCAATATGCACTGAAAATGGGAAGGCAGGGTCATTTGAGCTTTCTTCAGGGACATCTGTTGTTATTTGGAAAAAAAATAAAAGCATAGCTAACCATGTAGGCTATTTCCTTAAGTGATAAAGCTGGTGAAAAACCCCAAGTATTAATGCTGTGTTCCTTATGTTCACAGAGTTAATATGTTTTTTTCATGTCCTTATTCCCTTCCTTTCTTCAGTTAATGAAACCACCTGATAATGTGAGTGGAAAATTTTGGGCTTTCAGAATTTTTATTTGTTGCTAAAAATGGCAAAACCAAGCAAACTACAAAAAGAAGAAAAACTACTCTAGTGTCCCAATAAAGGAAGTTCAGTGTCTCTTTAATTAATCTCCTATTTTCTAGAAAATAATGATAATTTAAATTTTAACAGATAAAAAATTATCTTTCGTAGTGCCTTGACTCAAGCTAAAGGTATTTGTTTCAAATTAAATTTGTAACCCATAAGCATGTTAAAGGAGATCACCAGCAATGATATTTTTGTTTTAGCAGAAAGATTGTAAATTCCAAATTCCAGTGAGTTTTCTTACTGGTTTGTTGGGATTTTTGTTTTTTTCCATCATCTCTGAGCAGGTTAAGCAGGTCTGCTTAAGTGTGTAATAATTGCACATGAGACTCCCAACAGAAGTCTAAATTTAGAAGTCTAAAAGTCTTAAATTCCAACCCCCCAAAATTCCATTTCTTTTCTTATTTCCTTTTTTTCCAAGCAATAGACATTTTGATACCTTTTGAAGTGTTTCATGTGTACTTGGCTCTAAGAGGAAGGATTGTCCTCCTTGTATTGATAATTTTCAGCTACCTTTTGCACTGTGCATTTTAACACTATTGTGAAGTGTTTTACCTTAAACAGACATTTAATCAAGATTCATATGAATCTTATTAATTCTTAAATTCTTCATAAATAAATATGATACTTATGTAACAGAAATTATTGGTAGGGCAGTGTTGGAGTTTATTCATGCTCCAGAATTTATTAAATATATTAATATTAATTCAAAGGAATTTATTAAAAGAAATAGTTATTCCCTTCCTATGAGTGAAAAACTGAGAAGAGAGTGAAAAGGGTCACTGGGGCAATGGATCAGGCTACTGTAAGAATCAGAAAGATTGTCCTGTTTTCAGAATTCAGTGTCAATGTATCCCATATTATCCACATAGGTGGTACATGTACCCACCACATAGAGGGGGTCAGTATCCACAGGCAAAATAAATACGTTCAGAAATTAAGGGTTATCACTGTCCTACACAAAAGACAAAAATCCTGTAGATTATGGCAAGTTTGCCGAGCAAAGAGCCAAACCCTAAATGTGTATGACTCCCTCTGCAGGAGGCCTTATATCTATATTTCATATTTTGTATAATTGTCTTGTTCATATTAGATATCTCTGTCCTGGCATGTTGAACATGGTCAGGTGAAGCTCTGACTTGGTTCTGCCTAACACCAAGACTCAGAGTTTCTGCATGTCTGATGCCAACTCTATTCATCTTGTTGAATAAGCTACATTGGCTCTGAGTGTCAAAAGCAAACGAAGATTTGCTCTTTTGGAAACTGCAAGAATGAAAGGCAAGAAGTTCCCAGGTTTTCAGCATCCAAGTGTTAGAGTGCAATAATGAGTATCCAGTGAAAGCCTCTTGCTGCTGATAGATCTGAGTTGCACATCCTGTAACTCAGGGTGCTTTCAGGGTGATTGGGACTGATTCAGTGTTGGGGATTTGGGATCCAGTAACCCCAAAGTGAAGATTGCACCTGATCTCTTCAGTCTTTGCAGTCTAATCCTTTCAATTACATTCAAAGGTGATGTAAATCACGTGCACTGCATTGCCAGACATCATTACTACTTCAAGGTAGGTTTGCTTATAATTCTGTCATCAAAATATTATATCAGTGCTTTCAGATGAGTTTAAGAGGGAATATTGCATGACTAAATCATGTAATTAAATAGGCAGCATAGCTGAAGTCTGGCAGGAAGGGTTCCCAACAATGTATTTCTGTTGCTTGAACACTGCAAGCAGGTGGTCTGTTGACGGTGTCTTTTCTAAAGAGAACACTGTCTTGAAATTGATATGAAGACACTTATCTGTTTGGAGAAAGGAAGAAAAAAGGTGGGGTTTTTTGGATTTTTTGGTCTCTAGGGTAATTAAAAACCTCCTAAAATTTTTAAAATATTGTGAGACTTTCAGTGAAGAGGGGATTCTAGTTAAACAACTCCATTGATAATTATGACTGAGATCTGCAAGGTGTTACATTTTTTAAAAAGCAAGTATATTAAATCACAAACAGTTTTGACAACTTTTTGTCTTCTACTTCCTGTGAAAATGTAGGAGATTCAGCAGAGAGAGGAAGACAAGTAAACAGCTCTTGATCTGGCTGAGCCAGTACCCAGACAGCTCCATTAACAGCTCAGGGAAAGAGCTGCAAACTATAAAGAAATCAGCTGAGTGACACACGTATCTTGTGTGTACTCCCCCAGTTTGCTGCATACAGACCTGACAGTATCTTTGGGCTGCAACGTGTAACAGTAAGGGAGGTGAGGAAAAAAGGATGAAGTGGCCTTCCAAGATGTCTTTGACTTGTATCTGGAGTTGAAAGTACAAAAAATGGTGTTCAAATCATCAGCTCATAGACAATGAACAAGTTCAATGGCTTTCAATCTAAAAATCCAGGCATACAGGGACATCTTTGTTCTCCCATAAATGACTTTAAGGCCTGATGTTAAGTCTATTAATGTTATTCAGAACACTTGAATTGACTTTTGTGTGCTCTGGATGTAACACTTTATAAACAGAGTAATTCAGATGAGATGAATCCCTTTTCTCTTAGGAAAATAAATACAGAAGTCTCTTACGAACTTTTCACATATGTGATCAGGGACTTAAATATTCTTCATGATTTGATTTCCCTCAGACAGTAGAGAGAAATAGACACCAAATATACAAAACCATTACAGGAATAATTCCTCTGGTGTTTAAGCTCAGCCATCAACAGATTTGGAAATGTGGTAAAAGTGACCTTTAGAAAACATGAACTACAGTCATACAATGTATTTTTTAAGTTGTATCTTGATGTTATAGCAAAGATGGAAATTACATCAGAAGCAAGGACACACATCTCCCATTTAAAGCTTAACATTTTAGGGTGTCAAATTATCTATTACCAGTAGAAATAGATTTTTGTGTCCATGCTGACTGATATATTCTTACTGGGTTTTTTTCATTATGTCCATATAAAGCAAGCGCAATCAGGTGTTTTTCAGCATAGTTTATGGCTGCTTTTATTCTTTGGGATAGAATAAAACAAGTACAGTATTTTAATGAATTTAGACCTATACTTTAACAAAGTAAAAGTAAATACTCCAAGCAAAAATATAACATGCCTGATAATCAAAAATAAGAGACATTAAGTAGCTTCTAAAATTAATCTTTTTTCTTTTTGCAGCTAAACCCTTGTTTTTTCAGACCTAGATTTACAGCTGTCTGTGAGTGAGAGGGAAAAGAAGCAAAGATCAAATGCTCTTTGGAGTATTCTAGACTAGACATTCCGCAAAATTGACATACTTAAACAACTTTGATATTTCAGGCTTTTGTGGATTCCTTGTTTCTACTCTCCCATCAATATCCTATTTCACAGCAGCAACAAGCATATTGCTGAAGCAAAATAGCACAACTGTGCCAATGAAGGAATAGAATATCTTTTTTCTTTCCTCTTTTTTCTGATCTGCTTTAATTCTTCACAGCAATCTTCCTTTCTGCTTCGACTACTCCACACACCTGTAGAAACAAAATCTATTTTAAAAATTCTTCAAACCAACAAAGTGCTCACTTTGCTGCTCATTAGTAAATGACACTGAAGATGACTGGGAGAGTTGCAAGCTCCAAAGGTTACCCTGTAGGTCTAATGGTACTGCTCCCCTCTAAACTCCTGATTCTTCTCCGTGCTCTTGAGACAACACAGGCTCCTGTGCTAAGCCAAGCCTTCTCCATAATGTGGGTGATGTTACAGAAGAAATGTTTTCTGCCCTCATCCTCTGTCTTGAAGAATAGGATGTGGGATTCAACCCTTTCAGGCTTTCAGGTCACTTTATTGCATAGGGTCTCCAAGAAACAGCTGCTGCACACAGACTACAGGCTGCCTTTTTGCAGTGTGGCCATGCTTGGGAATGTCAGAGCTTTGGAAAGCTGAGGGAGGATGTTGCCTAGAGCATGGTAGGGTGCTCTGAAAGCACCTCAGGGCCATGCGTCTGTGCTTCCCCCTCCCTTTGGGCTCTTCCTAGCTGGATTTAACAACAGTCTTTCCTTCTTCCCCTCTTTCAGCAGTTCTCACAGATGATTATCCACAGACAATAGCATTATTGATATAACTTGTTATGAATTACAGAAGCCTAGCATGGCTGCTGTAGCAGAAGAACAGCCTGGACAGCAGTAGCACATTGTAATTGGCATTGTAATAACATTGTAATATCTGTTACAGGGTGCACGTAGAAAGTTTGGAATGGAAAGTTTGGAGTTTCCCACCTAGAAAGGCTGAAATGAAAAACTCATTCCACAATGCTAATGCAGAAGTGGCAGACAGTGAAGACCAATGAGTTGTTATGGTTTTTCTTTAGTTTGAACCATTGTGATCTCAGAAATAATATTTAAATGTAATAATTATGGTGACAGCTTGGTTCCTGGGGAAGCATGCACAACTGTGCAAAATTATTAGTGTATATTGTAGCGAGGGATTAAAAAATGCAAATTTAAACTTTATGCTCATTATTGTGGCTCTTTTAAACACATGGAGAGCTAAGTTGTTCAGCCATGTAATTTGGCCTGCTTACATTAAATGATTGGATGTTTATTGGGTACAGTAAAATGGGAATTTTCTGAAAATCTGTTATTGCATTGGGTCTTGCAGTATGATATTTTCTATGTGCTGTCATTTAAAATAACACACAGTGGAAGAAAGGCAGTGGAGAGGGTATTGTCACAAATAAATGGTCAAAAAATAATACAGTTTATAGTGAGTTTATCCTACAGGTTATGTTTACAGTTAATGGTTCTCAGTTCTTGCCTGTTTTTTGCCTTTTCTTGGTGCCTGATTTTCTTGCTTTTGCTGTATCTGTCAGAGCTGGCTCTGGAGCAGTTCAAATGTAGCATACTGAAGTGTGATTTACATGATTGTTTCTAATATTGCCTTACTGCTCTGCTTCAGGAGGAGCGACATTAAACCTCCTCTTGGCCTTGTGAAATGCTGCTGTAAAGTATAGACTGCAGATAGCTAAAATTCACTTCTGGATCTCAATCTTCCTTTCATGTGAAAAATGCAGCCCACTCCAAAGGCACAGAGGAAATTGACATGTTAAAGCATATAGAGAGATTATAATTAAGCGAATTAGTCAGAAACAGAAGTACTGGGTCTTTACAGTATAGTAATGAGTCAAGGAGCTGCCTGAGACAAAGTAGGAACTGGCTTTTTCACACATGAGCATGCAGCCAGTGGAGCAGCGTAGCTGGCAGGGATTCGTAGTGTCAGCTGAGCTCTGGGATTAACCATGTGCGTGCTCACAGTCAAGGGTAAATGCAAAGTCAACTTTTAAGGTGTTTTCAGCTGGTAAGCTTTACTTTACAATGGCATGGGAGCAGCACAGAGCCATGGTGCCTGGCTCTGCAGACGTGGGATGATACACTAAAGTCCCACTGTTACAGTGTTTGTTCAGGTAACGTGTTACCTGTTACGAGGCCCTTAAAATCCCACCTAAATTTCTCACTTTTATCTGAAAATTTAAATATATAATATTTTTGAACTAGAGGTGTGAACATCCACCCAGGGACCTCTTTGTATTAAGAAAGCATATTTGGAAACGTCTTCAATGTATTTCTTCATTTTTTCATTCTAAATGTTAATATATAAAAAGTTTCGTTTAACTTTGAATTTATTTGGGGACTGTTCTCTCTCTCCTACAGTTTTTATGATTCAGAGTGCAATTTTATCATGAGTGTTCTTGAAGCGTTTTGAGAGCTTCCTTGTGGATTATTTCTGGCCTTCTGGTATTTTGTGAAGCATCATATTTTACAACTGAAATATTTTTAGCATGATTTTTATCACATCTGATTTTTCAAAATCATAGGGAGCCTCTCTTGACACAGATGGAAAAGTGATAAACACCTGATGGGTAGGCTGGAAATAAAAGGAACAAGTTACGAATGATATTCTGTATTAGTCCCCCTTCCACTAACTTCATTTCTTTTGATCTCAGATTCAGTCTGTGCAGAAAACTTGGAGCCTTTTTATGTTTTCCTTTTTGGGGGGAGGGAGGGAGTGTGGACTGAAGAGGGGAGGGAACATCCTTTGAGACTTATCAGGCATTCATCTTCAGCAGCTGAAGGCAGAAATAAAAATCTCTTCTGGCTTGCTTATTTCATAATTTAGCATTATTATAAGTTTCTTCAAACCTCCACTAAAATATTAAATACTCTTGCCGTAGTCTTGGCACCGTGATTCTGTGTATGACTCTTTGGTTTTTCCCCTACTTACAGCTGCTTTCAAACGTGTTTAATGACAATAATTTGCTGAAACTGACTCACTAAATTTGTCCAGGAGGAAAAAAAATACCATTCTAGATTCCCTCTCCCCCCAAAACACAAATCAGGGGTGGATCTGAGTCCTCTCTCCCTAACTAACCATGAGCTCTGACTTGTACGTCAGGTTGCCATCATGGGTTTTTCTGCTCCCTGAAAGGATTTCTGCCTGTTGTGTTTGCTTCCTCAACACCTGGAAATAACTGTGCTGCCTGGGCTTTGGGAGAGGGGCCTTGCATGGCCTGGCAGAGTCCTGGAGCATCCCCTGGGCTAGGTACCAGCTGCTGTCCATCCAATGGGCGACACTGGAGTGATTGAGGGAATTTGCACTTCAGTCTTCCCAAAAGATGCATTAGGATTAAAATTCCAGCTCTGTAATTTCTTTCTCATGTTGTTTTTATTCCCACTGATGTAAATGAAAACAGGATCTTTCCGGACAACAAGAATTATTTCCCAATGATGGCGATGGGCACAGTGGGAAAGTACTATTGCTACAAAGATTATAATGCATGAAGAAGGCAGTGGTTTTGGTTGCTGAGGGACTACTTTAGTCCTTAGACCCCCCTCAAG
Source organism: Nicator chloris (assembly GCA_013400495.1). NCBI lineage: Eukaryota > Metazoa > Chordata > Aves > Passeriformes > Pycnonotidae > Nicator > Nicator chloris. The sequence continues at coordinate 9,350 of WAAE01021941.1, forward strand.
GCTGGGACTGTCTGTCATGCTCTGTCACTGCAGACAGCTGGTGCACAGCAGGCAATGACTCTGTTGCTGAAGGCTTTGGTGTTGCTTTAAGATTTTTATAATTAAATATGAAGCAGCAGTTAAGTATAATACAACAGGATGTTTTCTCAGTAAATCAGCACAGTTCCATTGGATTAATTTACAACAGTCAACCCTGTTGTACTGAGATCCTGGCTTGTCCTGCTGATCAACATTGTTTCACTGCCTTTTCTACACCAGTGTATGTGTAATCTCTTGATTCTTGCTTTGTGCTGAGGCTACAGAACTTAGTCAAGGTTATGGGGCACGTTGTATGTTTTCAAAGTAGTGCTCTTCATGGTGTTTCATGGTGTTATGATAACCCAAGTAATAATAATAAAAGTTCCAGGGTAAATGATGAGTTGGAGAGGCATGATGTAGTGATTGAAGTCTGGTGTTTGTCAGGCTTCCATGGGGGGCTGGAGCTCAGCTGTGGAGCTGAGAGTTTGAGGGTCTCCTGCTGCGATCTCAGTCCTTTGGAAGGGGCTGCAGCCTGATTTGCTCCATACAGAAGTAAAGATTTAGCAGTGTTTGCTATATCTGATCCTATCAGCTTGAGCAGGTTTGGCTGAAATTTGCCCTTAAAATACCATCTGCTTTTTCTCGTTGGTTTCAGAAGTGGTTTCATTTAGTGAACGTCCATAAATATATATCAAAACCCCATATATTAAAAAATGTTCTAATATTTGTGATAGTGGGTGGCTCAATGGTTTCTGCCAATATAATCAGAGAAATTAGTGTCACAAATAAAATCATGTCACTGGAACTGAGCTTTGCATAAGTGTGAGTTTGACTGTAGTGTTTTCCAAAGAAAGCTGTTATGCAACCCTTCCAGGTTCTTCTAGCATATACACATATACAGTATTTTAACTAAATGTAGGACAAAATGTGTCCTAAGAATTTCCAGATTTAGTCTGCTTGACTGTTTTTTTATATAGCTTTTGGCAGGGAAGGTTGTAGGAAAAGCATTTGGTGTGTTCTACATTTCTTGGTTAGTTTTGCTAATTATATAATTTTTCATCTGAAAGTGTAAGACTGTTGTCTATCTTTATCCCAAGCCCATGTTTGATCTCCCATGCTAGGGTGCTATTCTTACTGTGGCAAAGCACACAGAGGTTTAAGAAATACAGCAAATCTCTCTCCCCAGGGCTCCCACTCCCTCCTTAGCAACTCTTGTCCCATACTGCATTAGTCAGCCACTGCCAGAAGTAGACACTGTTATATTCACTAAGTTATGCTCAAGATTTTGTGTCACTGGGACAATTTCACATCTGCTATTGTTGCCTAAAAAAAGTCAAAAAACCAAAACCTGCAACAGTGTTAAAATAGTAAGATTAAAAGCAGGTCTTTAATGGAAGCTTCCAGGTGCCTCCATGGTTATGAGCACACCTGGCATCAGGTTTCTACAATTTTTATAAGTTTGACACATTTTCATTGATCTAAAAATATTGTCCAATTAGAAGAGCAGTTGGTTAGGCAATTTCCCCCCCAGGTTCTGCCCTATTGGAGTTGTTCCAGAGGCTTTCTTGTTATGTCTTCTAAGTTCTAGTGGCAAACAAAATGTCAGGCTTCTTCTTCTTAAGAATAAGACTAAACAGAATTCCAAGTATGCATTAGGGGTTAGCTTATTATTCTAAAATCTAAGAGAAGATGCAGGAAAAATGCAAGGAGCCATATAACCATGCATTGACACTCTACAAAACTACAGAATATGAAAATGTATAAAAACCTAAAATCTTTAGGTATCACTATAAGCATGGTGACAGTAGGAATTAATTAAAAGGCAGTATTTTGTCTATTCCCCTGAGTGGGGTCACATAATTGCACAGAGCCTGTCTCCTGTGGTTCTAACTTTGTTCCCACAACAAGCAAAGGATGGAGCCAAAGTTGGATTGGGGACAAAAAGCCAAGATGCTGGAGAATTCTCATGAGTAGCTGTGTCCATTGCTGTGGAAGTGTGCAAGTGGCTTTCAAGTGGATGAATGTCCTGGTCAGGATCAACCAGCTGGGCCCACAGCATCTGTCTCCTGCTCTGCCTGGAAATGGCTCTGGAGGCAGAGCGTCCCCTGCCACCAGAGCTGTGCTCCCACCATCTGCTTGGAGTGTCAGAGAGACAAACCTATTGCAGGGTTGTTCTGGCAATGTGTCAGAGTGACTGTCTGACACTGAAATGTGCTGGTTTCTGTCAGAAATTCTGGGTGTGCTGTGTTTGTGCTGGAGTACCTGGTAAGACAAACCAGTGGGAAGAACCATGAGTGTGTCCAAGCAGGAAACGGTGAAGCTGGATAAGTTTTGGGCTTTTGAACTTGATGTTAATGAATCAAAGAGTCCTCTGCTTATCTATTTTTTTTCTCTATCTGCAGATTTTTATGAAATTAACAGGGATATTGAAATTCTTACATGTTTTTAAGTTTGTTTATTTTTGATAAGGACTTTCAGCCACTCCACAAAATGAGTCTGATATCCCTCTGATGCTATCCTGTGAATCCATTCACAGTAACAGGGCAACATAAGTTAAGTAGCTGCTACCTTGAACCTCTACCCCAAATTTTACTGGAGGCAGGACACTTACCACTTTGTTTTCACTATTTCTTGTTCCATAGTGCCCCATTTTCTCTCTAATAAACCTGAGGTACTTGGATGCTTTTACTTCCCATTGAAATGAGTGGAAGAATGTACATTTGAATCCCAGACTAGTTTCAACTTGGAAGGAAAAGTAACAAGACTATAAAAAGCAGAGGACTGCAGTGTATGCATGCAATCCTCATGAGGCATTTTTCTAGAAGTGAGGCAACATTACTAAAGCCTGCTTATGTCATTTTGATTTTTCTGAATACATTATGAAAAGGATAGCATTGTCATGACACAGTGTCTGGTGGCCTTTATATTACTTTTCTGAGGAATTACTGGATGGCTGCTATTCAGGCTCCTACATTATGTAGTTTCCCATATTATTCTCGGTGTGATCCAGATTATTTGTTCGCTGAAAACATTGTGATAACACTACAGAAATGTAAAAGATGCATCCTACCTCAGCTCCTGATTAAGTAATTTGTCAGGTGGACATATCCATGATTGGTTTTGACACATTGAATATTTCAATTTTTAAAAGACTTTGATCAGCTGCTTTGTGCAGACTTTTTTTTCTTATATGACTTTCTGCCTTTAAAAAATAATTAATTTAGAGCATACATTTATTTTTCAGTATGGAAAAAGAACCAGACACCCATGGCTACACTTAGGTCAGATACACATTAGAAACAAGCTTACAGTAGCCTTTAGGAAAAAAAAAGTTGAAGAAATGTTTGAATCCTTATAAAAGGAAGGATAGATTTTAGATTAAAGCAGCCTTCCTGCAAGCTGTAGATGTGTTTTTTTCCTTCAGAAGATGTTCCATAGTTGTAAAGGTGTATAATTTCAGAGGATGACACAGTTGTCATGGTGATTGCATTAATATTGCATGGGCATAAAGTGTACAATAACATCGTGTCAGCTCCTCCTGCCCTCAGGCTGCCACAAGGTACTCATTTTTTTTTCCTTCAAAATTGTGCTAATTTTCCCCTATGAGCATTCCTTTTACAAATATCAGCTCTTTAATTGTTCACTTTTAATTCACATAGATAAATTGCCACTCTGTGCACAGTCTGTGACAGTGAGAGCAGCCCCGAGGAGAAACACTCGGGGGTGTTGGTTGAGTAGAAGATCGACATGACCCAGAAATGTGCATTTGCAGCCTGGAAAGCCAAACATGTCCTGGGCAGTGTGGGCAGCAGGATGAGGGAGGTGATTCTGCCCCTCTGCTCCCCTCTGGTGAAACCACCTGGAGTTCTGCCTTCAGCTCTGGGACCTCAGCTGAAGAAGGATGTGAACCTGTTGAATCAAGTCCAGAGGAGGCCACTAAGATGATCAGAGGACTGGAATACCTCTGCTATGAAGACAGGGTGAAAGAACTGGGATTGCTTAGCCTTGAGGAGACTGGGGAGACTTTAGACCACCTTCCAATACCTAAAGAGGCTACTGGAAAAAAAGGAGAGGGACTTTTTACAAGGGCATGTCGTAACAAGACAAGGAGAAATGGCTTCAAACTAAAAGAGGGTAGATTTAGACCAGATATTATGGAGAAATTTTCCCTGTGAGGATGGTGAGGCACTGTAACAATGCTGTTCAGGGAAGCTGTGGCTGACAAGCCCTGGAAGTGTTCAAGCCCAGGCCAGATGGGCCCTGAGAAACCTGGTCTACTGAAAGATGTCCCTGCCTATAGCAGAGGGGTTTGAATTAGATGTTGCTTGAGGTCCCTTCCAACCCATCCATTCTATGATGCTACAGTTCACTGTAGAGAAGGGACTTCTATATATGCAAATTCATGATTTAGTTGCATTGCTCAGCTAAGATTGGGAGGAAGAGTTGTGGATGTGATAACTTAAAGTTAGGACATGATTATTCTCTTTTATCTGCTACATTTTTGCCCTTTCCCCTAATTTTTCGGTCAAATCTCTGTCTCAGGTTTGAACTTGCCCCTTTTTGAGTCAATGAAATCTTGGCCAATGGCAATCAGGCAAACCTGCACATTATCTTTTAGGATAAAACAATAATGAGAACCAGAAAAACATAGAAATTCCCATTGATTCAAGCTGTGTTGCAATTGTGAATATTTTGCTAGCTCTGCTCTTCAATGCAGGTTGAAGCTTGTGGGACAGGAAAGGTCATGGAGGTACCTTGCTCCTCCCTTCCCTTCAGTTAACATCAGTGGGCTTTGCTAAAGCTCCTAAAGATGCAAGAGATGTTATTACTTCTGCTTCCTGCATATACTGGGTCTCATCAAAAGTGGGAAATGCCATGTTCACAGATGATCCCAAAAGCATGTCCCCTGCTTGTGTACACCCACTCTGCCTGCACAGGGTGAATCCCACTCTGTCGTGTTTTGATAAAATCCATTTTGCAAGGGCAGCTGCTGCAGCACTGAGCTCCCTGCTAACCAAGCACTGCTGTCTGAGTCAAAAGCCTTCTGCTCCTCCGTCTGTAGCTGTCTTTGATTTGGATGTTTAGTTTAGGACTTCAAAGCCCTAAGTAAAGCCTGTCTGCCCAAGCATATGTTTGTTAAGTGCCTCAGGAAGATTAATTTCTCCCCTGTTTCTGTGTGGTGACTACTCTGCCACCTTCAGTGCCTGCAGCAGAGTCCACAGAGCAAATGGGAGAGGAAATGTCCTGCAATGCATTTACACTTTATACACGTATTTATACTGCATACACTTACACACTCACATACACTTTTTACACTCTATATATGAGCTGTGCATTTTCTGCTCTCCTTCACATAAAAAGTGGGTTGATCAAATTTCCTGCCTGTGCGACGGCCAAGCTGATACACTCAGTGTCTCAGAGGGGTTTGTTCGTTGTGCCTTTTCAATATTCATAAACATAAGGCTGTTTTTCTGCATGTAGCCTGCTGTGTCCATATTGCATAAACTTGTTTTCACCTTTTCCTTACTTTGGCTGCTTTCTGCACAGCTTCAGCCCTGCTGTTGGGGAAGTGAATGTGCCTGGCTGGAGCCTTTCCAGCCAGCACCCTTGAACTTGTCTCCTCCTTCCTCTGCACGTGCTGGGCTTTGCTCTCCTGCTGGCTCTGTTTGTCCTCAGCTCATGGAGAAGTTAGCAGCTGTCTGCTCCTGGTAGCTTTATGGTCCATTACATTCCTACTTCTTGGTAGGAGCAACCTTGCCTAGAGCTTGGCATAGACAACTCTCTGTTGGATCGAGTCATAAATACTTCAGTTAGAGCTGCAGGTGTGATGCCTTAGATGATGAATAATGGGAGATTGCAATCAATTCACTTCTAAGAGCCTTATAACTAACACTCATAGGGGAAGGCATTTTTCTTCCAACTGTTTGGAGCATTAAATCCAAAGCTCAGCATTAGAGACCTAGGAGGGCCCATCAGCAAAGTGTCACATGCATTAAGCCCAGAGCAGAAAGCCCTGGCACAGCAAGCACCACAGTATTTAGGAAGATGCAGGAGCTGTGCTCCAGATCACTTACTCAGTATTAAAATTCGGTTCCTCAGCCTTCCTTTTCAGCACCTGAAATATTTCAGCTGCCTTTATTTTCTGTTCTCTTTCTATTTAAAGTAAATCAGGTTTATTTTTTGAGCACTATGAGTCAGTGTTAATGGGAAGGTGGAGCAGGGCCAATAATGCATTTGATTGAGAAGATCTGTTCTGCTGGTGGTTTTTGTGAGGAAATGTAAACCACAAACTGCAATAAATTTACTTATTAAATAAGCATTAAAATTTTTGCTTGTAAAATAGTATTCTTCATGATTTTTTTCCCAAGTCAGCAAAGTCTTGTATTTCTAGAAATAAAAAAGTGAGTCATTACATTTAGAGAAGGGTTTTTAACTGGTAATACCATAAAACAAAAGGAACACATGGTCTACCAACACAGATCAACTTGACTGATTTAAGAGGCATCATCACAGATATGCACAGAACTTTACTTATCCTTTGCAAGGGCTGTGGGGTTTTCAGTAGCTCTGTAGAACCAGAAAAATGAAAAACCCTTTAGTCTTTTAGTGAGTTTCTGGCAGTACTAGAAATGGAAAATATCAGAAATCAGGGAAGATGTAGGTGTCCTAGAAAAGACACCATTCTGCCATGCAGAATTATGCCTTGCTGACATCTTTCATAGGAAATTACTTCACCGAAATAAAATGAGGTATTGCTGTCACTCTGGTGTGGAGCAGTAGAGCTTTGTTAAGCACATGCACAATACATGGAGAGCTTCATTGCAAATGCTGCTCCCAAGCACATTTCCTGGAGGGTATAAGGGCAACCAGAGCCCTCTTCTTCCTTACTAATTCCTCTAGGTATTTCTTGCTGCTGAATGGTGGACACATACTGCAGTATGGCCTGTAGCCTAAAGGCTGTGAAAATCCAGCCTTGCCATCCTGTAACAGTCCTTTGATGCACTGCATAGGCACAGATCACATAAATTTCTTTTAAAAATATGATAGTGCTTCTGGTTTTAAAGCGTGGCTTATTTCCATTCAATATAGTTTTGGTATTGCTGTGTTCATGTTTAATATAAAATAACCCCCACTTTTAAAGAACCTGTCAGCTATTTCTCACTCTTAGAGGTTGATAACCTTCCAGGTTAACTGAGTTTAGCTGTAATCTTGGTGGGTTTTATTCCTGATATCACCCCTGTGTGCCCTGCTGGTGTGTATTTACAATAGCCATTTTATCAAGATCGAGCATATTAAGCACAGACATCCCCATAGTATGAAAAAGGAGACACTTTTCATACTGATGTGGCAAGTCTGTAAGTGTAATGGGCACCTGCCCCTTGTCGCTCTCACCTTTGGTGTGTCCAAGGTCCCATGTGATTTTCCTGTAGTCAGTTGTAAATGTCCTACTTGCTGTGAACAGATTTAAAACACTGGCTGTAATTACTTTACTCTGTCCTGTAGATAAAGTCAATGTGTCCTAATCTAAAAAATTCCAGCTCTCTCTGTGTATTCCCTACTTGACACTTTATCCACCTACATAACTTTGCCTCAAAGTGCCCCTCTTTGGTTGTCTGACCAGCAAAAGGGCTGACACTGCTTTCATTCATCTCCACAAAACCAGTGTTTTCATTGCATGGGTTGGTGCCCTGAGCTGTGGCAGTCTAGGGCAGGCTGAAGTAGCAGGGTCCTGATAACATCACTCTGGATGACGTTTAAAATGTACATAAATCTAGAAACATATTAAAATGTCTTTGCTTTCCATACTATGTAGTGGTAAGTACAGCTGGAAAAGGATATTTTCCTCTTTGTCTCAGTGTAAGTGTAACCTAATGACAAATTTGTAACAGATCCTTAACCTGTGACAAAGCCCCTGCTGTGTATTGATGAATAAATTGATTTAATTTCCCCAAAGGGAACCACAGGCTCAACATTATCTGCTGGGGCAGCACTGCAGCAGAAGGTGATGTTGCATAGTAGTATATTTGGAATGAGATATTTTAGCATACTGTTTTCTTGCTTACTATCTTGAATGAAGGTTCCCACACCATGACCCATTGCAAGGTAATCTGCAAAAATTGTGAGAGGTCTGCCAGTGCTCCCCAGCCTGCCGTGCTCTGGTGCACAGCAGACCTGATGAGCCTCTGCCTGGTGCCCTGTGCTTCAGAGCAGAAGACAGAGTCTCTCACCCTTAGTGCTTCCTCCTGGCATGCAATGGGATTTGCAGCAGGCCTTGCTGCTGCAGTGGTGGCCCAGCTGGCAGGAGGGATGTTGGAAAGCCACCGACACCGACAGTCCGGCTGTACCGACACGCGGGACCGCATCCAGGGGTTGCTTCACTAGGTCCCTTCATTTGTCTGTTCTGTGAATTGCTAGCATTCTTCCCATGGAGAAAAGACACATCAAACTTGGCAGAGGGTGAAAACCTTAGTCATACATGCTTGCTTTGGCTCTGATATCCAGCACGTGGAAAGGGTCAAAGTCCTGGAGTGATGGTTCAGTGAGCTGAGCTGATAGAAGACAAAGATGTACATGCTGCTTTTTCCTGAACAGGGAGCCTGTAATATAGTTTGCAGTTGATTAGTCTCTGGACTAGACATCTAACTTTTAATATGAAAAGTCCCTCCCACAAAGCATTTTCCAAGATGGCAGCTGGGATGTCTGGAGCTTGAAGGGGTGCCTGTGTTGCAAGTTTCTGGAAGTGGTGGGATAGCTGAGCTTTGAGGAGAGATACTGTGCTAGAAGTGAACAGAGGAAGCAATGTTCTGCTTTGCACTCCAGCCAGCAATAATCTCTTTTCCTGCTGAATGCTGCATTTTTCCGTTATAAAAACATTAATCTGTAGGGTATTGGGACATGGTCAGATCCTGCCAAGAACAAATTGTTAAGTAGTTGCTGTGCTCATTGCCTCTTAAAGCTGTAACTGTTGGTTTTCATTTTGCAAAATAAGTATCATGGGGCAAAAATGTATTGGCTGTGACATTATAACTATTTCCCAGAAAGATTAATTCTAAACTGAGAGACTTGGAAACAAATCATTCTTAGAAGGCTCTGTTTGTTTAGCAGCTGTTGTTTATATATGAAACAAAGGCTATTTGGTTAAAATTGTGTGATATGCCCTTGTATTTCAAAACAAGGCCGACTTTAAAGTCTCTATTTTCAGTTGACTTTAGGTCTTGGTACAATACACGAGTTTCAAACTGACAGGGAGCTGGCCATTCCTTCACAGCCTCTCGCCCTTTGAGGGGTCAGAGGCAAACTGCGCCGTCCAGAGGCACCACAGCAGCAATTCCTCTATTAAATTGTGTCCTCTGCTTTCTTTGGAGACTCCAAGTACATTCAGCACTTCAAACTCCCACCTCTGTGGCTATCCAACCCCCCTAAAGTACATCAGAGAAAGATTTCAAATAGGGTTGTGCACAAGCTGACCACCTCACTTAAAGGCACTTTCTGAAATTGCCAAAAAAAGTGCAAGGCCTTCTGTCAAGTGTATTTCCAGAAGGTGCCTGTTTGTTCCATGGGGCAGACCTAAAGCCCATCACATGTACAAGCCCATTCACTCAAATCAATTGTCTATTGGATCTATTACAGCATAATAGCTTTCAATAAAAAATTATAGCCATAATGAATATCTGAGATAATGAAATATGCCATAAAGGGAAGAATCTGGAAAGGCACAGTTTGCCCCAGCCTGAGGGTTACTACAAGCTGGCACAACTCCTGCCAAGATCAGTAAGAGCTATAGTCTTCTACAGCAAGATCACTTTGTCCTTGGACTTTATTGACAGTTGTGTTTTGTTGCAACCTAAAAGTGGAAATACTGTCAAATACTACAGCAGCTCATCAGACAGCTTGTTTATTCCCCCATATAGTTAGGTATTGAAGATGTTGCCAGTCATGGTTATGGAAGATGTGTCATACTGCTCCTATTCCCAAGTTATCACAATTTGGGAACGTTTATGTCTGTCTTCCTGTAATGACAAATACTGCTATTGTGCTGGTGATAAATTCTGCAGTCATTTCAATAGTATTTTTGCTGTAATTTATAAGCATTTGTAAGGCTGCAACAGCACAAGGCATCATAGAAAACCTAATTTTTAGGGCCTGTGTCAGAAAAAGAGGAGGGTAGTAGCCTCTCCAAGGAGGGAGTTCTTTGACCCCTTTCATATTTGGCTGGATGAACTTTCCAGTAACTCTAGTGTATTGAGAAAATTCTGGATTTAGTGACAAATGACTTAATAAATCCTTTCTTTAGGCTTTTAGTTGGTTTCCACCACAGAGAGATATTTAATTTAATGTGTCATTGACTACTCTCAGGTATGAGGCTACCTCCATAAATCTTTTTGTACTGTCACCTCTTGGCTGGTTATTAAATTAGTGCTGTCTACAAATTTATTTGGTCATAAATTATTTGGTAATTATTGAGAAGTTCCTTTCAACTTGTGTGTGAGATGGTTATTGGGAAGTAAAATAGAAATGAATTATTTTTTTAATGGTAATTTAAAAGTGCTTGGGAATAAACGAAATATAAGAGAAATTAATGTGTTAAATATCTGAATTTTGCTTTCAGTATAAATGTCAAAGAAAATAAGGTCTCTGTACTACACATCAAAATTTTTATTTATAAATCAGATTCTTAAGAACTGTTATATTTGTTTCAAAATAACCTGATGAGAAATTTTATATCTAATCAACTTAATTAATTGCTACAACTGTCCTCTTTCTTTTAATCTGAAATTGGAAATGAATAAGAGCCTAAATGCCCTCAAAATATGTTTGGCTCCAGAAACCTCCTTCAGCTTCCAATGTTTACAAGCAACTAGCAGCAGAGCCATTGGGATGTTGTCTTTGGCCCAGCAAACAGGGATGGTATTTCAGGTTTTCTTTCTCTAGAAACACTGTGAGTGCCACTGGACACTGAGCATGCTGAGGGTCTGTAGCTTGGCCCACCATGTCTTTGCATCGGGAGCTGAAAGTCTGTGGTGTGGACAGAAGGATTCCGAAGCTGGAGACACTATGGACTCTTATGTGTGGAGTTCACAGCAGCACATGGTGCTGAGATGGAGCTCGCCTCCTCCACTGCAGAGCAGATCATGGAATATCCTGAGCTGGAAGGGATCCACAAGAATCATTGAGTCCAACTCAAGATGCTGCTCTGCAGGATCTGCTGCCTTTACACTCCCCCTCTGTCCCTCTCCTGAGGAAGCTATCAGCTCCTAACAACCGACCACTCTAATATGAAATACAAGTCATCCAGCTTTCATTATTTTTGTGATTTTATGTCTCATTTTTAGTGCTGCCTGTCAAGAATCATTTACATGATGGCATCCAGGAAAGAATGACGGAGCGTTGAGTAACTCACAAGAAGCAAACAAGTATCACAAGCATGGCAAAGCATAAACTCAACTGCTGTATATTGATTTTAAAACAATGTACTGTCCTGGTTCCAGCCAGGACAGGATTAATTTTTGCAGTGGCCAGGAGGGGTCATGGCTAGGACCTGGATGTTATTATATACCACCTCATTGTTTCTGGGGCTGGGGGCAAGGTGGTCTCTGCCAGACAGAAGGAGTCTCTTCCTGTTGAGTAAAGGTGCCTGAGGAAGCCCTGGGGTAACATCAGTTCTGAGCATCGCTCACCTCTCTCTTGTACACTTGAAACTTGAGAGGTGGTGGTCACAGAGATGATTTTCAGTGTGCAATTTTTATTTATTTGGACCTGCCCAATCCTAAATTTTCATTTTTGTCAGACAGAACATTCCTACTTTGATATGTATATATTCCTTAGTCTGAAAAGCTGAGCTGATTTCAACCCTTTTTTTTTTTTTTTTGGAATTCCATGCTGTTTGAAGGGTTGCGTGCAGAGAGGGTTAAGTTGGCCTTGGTTTAGAGTAGAATTATGTCAGTCACAGAGTGGGATCAGGTTTTAAAGTATGCACAGGTGCATGTCTTTGCTGATAGGATCTGTCAGATCATATGAATGAACATAAATAAACCTATTCCTGCTTGTTAGACATGGCAGTGGAGAATAAGACCTGGGGCTTAATGAAAAGAAAGCACATAAGCTTCTCCTGTCAGCCTGTGTGGAGATGGAAGCAGATAACCTGGAAGTTTAGCTGCACTTTTAGTTCATCCATATGAAGTTCAGCTCAGTTTCACTAGAGGTTGGCTACAGGTTCTGTGTGCTCTCCTTGCCCAATTCATTATCACAGTACGACAGTTCCTGTAGTCAGGATATTGCCATTTACTTGCAACCAGGTTAATTTTTAGCCTGATCAATCTGGTCACACAGACAAATTGACAGTTCTCTGTTCATAGTTTGTCTATGCTACCCCTCCACCAAGTGTAAGGCAAACAACCAAACCAATCAAAATAATAATAAAAAGAAATATTAAATATTAACCATTCAAAATTTGGATGTAGTTGGATAACCCTAAATAGCCTAAAGCTCTTGGTCATTGTATGACTTTGATTTGAATTTCATCTCATTGTTAATGCCAGGCTGGATGGGGTTCTGAGCCACCTTGTCTAGTGGAAAGTGTCCCTGCCCATGGCAGGGGATAGAAACTAAACTGCCTTAAAACTCCCTCCCAACCCAAACCATTCTGAGATCCTAGGATACTATGTCCTGAAAACCTGGATGATTTGCACGTGCAACATTCCAGTACAGCTCAACAGCATGTGCCATCAAGCCAAATCATTCAGTAATTCTCAGCATTTATCATTTGGTGATGTCTGTTACCACTAGGACTTTGCTCTGCTTTTGCTCTGATCTTTGGTAGCCCTTTATGCTGCTGTGAAATGTTACATTTGTGGCTTTTCAGGTTAGTTAGGGACAGACCAGGGTTAAGGCTGTGGGAAGGTGTTGAATGGCAGGATAAAACCTCACAGGTCCCAGTTCCAGGTGACACTGTGCTCTCTGCTGAAGTCCATTGCCAGTGGCCCCTGCCAAACTGGGCAGTGGCAAGTAGGGTCAGACTCTGGGTGAAGCTGAAGCATCCCCTTAACTTGATGAGAAAGGCACCACCCTTCTAAATTTTTTTTTATTTCTCCAAGAGGCTCAGAATATGACCAAAAGGCCAGATTTTTCTTAGAACTTAAATCCATTAATCTTGCATTTCTTACCACCAGGTTTTTCTACCTTTTTAAAGTTAGGGGTTTCCTAGTGGAGATACTGAGCTGTTAAATGCTTCTTAGGTGAGTGAGCAGGAGGGCTCAATCTGCATGTGTATTTTATATTTGGAACCATAGCTCTGATGTCCTTTCTCATGCCTTCAGGACTGAGACACTACCTGCAAGAACTGTTAGATGAAATCCTCAGACTTTGGTAAACAAACAAATAGTTCTGATGTTTGCATCCTTCAAACTCATTTCACCCCACTCAGTTTTCTCTGAAGTCCATGTCCTCAGACAATACTGCTGGATGTCTCTCTCCTGCTTTATAGGCCTAAAAAATGCATGTCTGACATTGAAACTCATTGTTTTATTATGATCCTCCCACTTTAATCTGCAAAATTCTAATTATACTGGCATGTTTAGGTAAGAAAGTGATAAAGCCTCTTCCACGGATGTCACCACTTGAGCACAGTACTGAAATCTGCTTAAGAGAAAGACTAAGTTATCTGAACCATAAAACTGGTATCTTCTATTTCATTGTTTTTTACTTTTCTGCTCTACTCTTTTCCTAATGAGCTACTGATAAAGTAAATTTGTCACAGGTTTATGAGACTATTGTTCTTTTATCATGGGAGTAGAAAAAGGAATATTCTTAGGTGCCAAAAACACTCTTGTCTCCAGCACTTTCATCTTGACTAGGATTGTCCTATTGGAAAAATTCAGGAAAATATTCACCAAAGATGTTGCACACTAGTTTAAACAGAAGTCTTTTTTAAGAACACAACTTAACATTACTTTCAAAAAATCTTTCCTCCATGCCTCTCTTTTGCTAGACCTTGAAGGCTGTGGTTCCACCCAGCTTCTCTGGAGGGGAAGGTGGCAAGACTTGTGAATTCGTCTCCCTTTCTCCTGTAGGATATCAATTTTTTTCTCCCAGCTTTTCTTTAAGACTTCCACAGCTTGTAATGACTCCTGTTCAGCACAAAAATCCATGTGAGATAACAAGAAAACAGACAAACATCATTTTTGCTGCTTGCTATTTCCATAATTTTTTTTTGTGTAGTCATTTGGGAGAAACCTGGCCAAACCAAATTAATCCCAAGGCCCCTTGACTGAAGAATGTCCTGAATTTCAGTGTTTCCAGGGAGTGAGTTCTACACCACACAAGAAGTGTGCAGCCCTGAGCTGGTGTCCTTGGCCCATGCAGGGTGTCCTGCTTTGGCTGTGATCAGCAGAACAGCTCCCAGCACCCAGTGTCATCCATTCATCTCTTTTGTTCCATCCCATCCTGATCACCTCTTAAAATTCTCTGCTGCCCTGAACTTTACCTCCTGCTTCTCTCTCTCTCCTTTTAAGCCAGCTGTGAGTTTCTCAGCTGATTGAACTCTTGCTGGGAGATAACTGTGCATTGTTTTCATGATCAGCAAAGTCTCTCATCCACCAGCTTCCCTTACCAGAAAAAAAAATCTGCAAAATATTCACGGTAGATTTAACTCAAGCCACAGACTGGGCTTGAGGATATAAAAGAAACATAATGAAAAGAGAGAACTTTCCTCTGTATGTTGTCCCTGGACTGTGAATGATGCTAACTAGCTCTGCTGAATGAAAGCATGGCTTCAGAGCTTCCAGTAGTGATGAGCATTTCTGCCTTTACAAATGCAACCATGAAATTCTTCACATACAGAGTCAAATGTATCTGTCCTCTCACAACCTGAGTCGGCCTTGTCAGGTGGCATCCTCTTGTGCAGGCTTGAGGAAGCAGAGTGTTTCTCTGTATCTGAACTGATAATTTTCAGTGGCTATTTTTAGAGACCTGAGGGTGGACTTTTGTTTTTTTCCATTTCTTTCGCAAATGAAATTTCAGAGTGCCTCACTGAGTTTTGACTGCTTGTTTTATTCCTTATGTCTCTTCAGTTATCATTACTCCAGGATGATTCACACTGCTTTCTAAATGCATATGTTTGGATGCCTATTGTGGGGAGCTTAGCAACTGCATCACGCTGAAAGCCCAGGCTGGCTGAGGCACGGCTGATGCTTAACCTTTACTTCTCTTTACAGGAAAAAGGTCACTGCTGTGAGCTCATGACTGAGCAATGTTCTGAAATGTTTGATTATCCTGCTTTCTGCCTCTGCCTTCTTCCTCCCACAGCCTTCTCCTTTCCTGGCCACAGTGACTGGATTTTTACTCTGTTACCTGTTATCCTTCAAATGAGATTTTGCAGCACTGACAGTTGTGGACCGAGACACCACAGGTACAGCAACAGAACCCTTACTCTTGGACACTAGTTCTTCATTTTAATTATGTAACCAGAGGTCACAGGCCAGACTTTCCTCTATCACACCTCAAATTACTCCATTATTTTAAACTGAATTTTCAATGACTAAACTGAATGGACAGTCTTCGAGACTCAGGACTTAAATCCCAAGCCTTGCCTACAAGTCACTTGGACAGAGTCTTGGCCTAGATTCAATTCATTCTAGTAGACTTCAGTGATATCCTTTATTCATAACATTAGTTTCTGGTTTTCTTTTTAAATCTGCAGGCTAAAATAATTTCAGATAGAATATTTTATTTCTGATGACTGACTGACTGATGATTTCTAGAAAATTAAAAAAAAATAAAAAGGACAAAAGGGAAGAATTTAGTTTTTAAAACTATGTCTGCCATCAGTGTATACTTGTCAGGCTGCTCAAAAGTAAATAATAATACAGAATGGAAAACTGCTTGTTAGCTTTTAAGCACAAGCAAAATCATAGACCAACAAACTGCAAAACCTTCTTGTTTTTAAGAAGAAAATGGTCTTTTAGAGAACGAATTTCTACCACATTTTATATAGAGATAGAATTAAAGCTGTGTAATGGACCATTTGGAGAAGGTAGACTCTGGTAACTGGATATCAATGATACCAGAGGCCCCATGTTTCCCTTGAGTTGCATGGGAAACATGAATAAGTGCTTCAAGGAAAGCTTCACACACTGTGTGCTTAGGAACTCAATTTACAGCATTCATTATCTTCAATCATTCAGACATTTTCTATAGCAAAGCCTGGGGACTTTTAGGACAGCATGCTCTTTAAGCCATTGAGGTGCTGGTGCTGGACCTGCCCTTGGAGGCTGCTTGGCAGATGCCAGAGCTCCCATCTGCTCTCATCCACACCACAGGGAAAGCTGCTATATTTTGATCATCTTTCCATCTTTATCTTTCTTTATCTATCCACCTTTATCATCTGCTTTAGATTATTTTACTGGGTCATAATATCAGTGCAGTTGGGTTTATCCTCTTTGCCCATTAGCAGCTTGGTGGGGTATGAAACACACAACAGTAATAACAATCCACCCTGAGTGGGGTTCAAGCTGGGCTTGCTACAGGTCAGGCTCTACCAGCCTGCATGGAGCAGTCTCAGTCCTTCAACCACCTGTGAGAACCTGGATCCCAAAAATAAAAGCCTTCCTTTCAAACCCTTTGCTTTCCTAACCTGTTAAATGCAAGGCTTCACATCTGCAAGCCCAAGGGTCAGCACTGAGCCCGGGAGATTTGTTTCTCTTAACCAGTCCCTCAAAGAACTCACCTCAGCAGGCACAAATTCCCTACATGGAAGGTCTTTCACCTTGCTGAAAGCACAAATGGAAAAACTTGTGGCAAGGTAAAGGAGGGTAATGACTTTTGGAAGATGTTAGCTGGGTAAGAATAAATATCAGCATCAAACTTACTGAATTATGTACAAAAACATCTTAATTTATAAAAGACAAAGTCATATTCATAATTTACTGTAAACACAGGAGGCTAAATATAAAATTAGACACTAGATGTTAAAAAATCAATGTTTATGATGAAATACATACAAATTATTGTGGATACTGAGAAGTATATTTTTATTTATTTCCTGAACAAACCACTGTGAATAACAGCAACCAAAATTTAAGCAGTAAAACCAGCAATGGCACATTAAGAATATTTTGTAGATTTGTTTTCTGTTTCAGAATGGAATCGCTGATCTTTTTTCTAATGAAAGTAGAAATCGCAGACCTGCTGTTTCTGTTCTTAATTGCAGCCTGAAAGTAAGACAGTGTTCTGAGCTAAATATTTCTGATGAAGGTGAATCCTTGCAATTAACAGTGGTAAATTCAGTTTTAAAATGAATCTAGAAAAATGAATCTGCCATTTTGCATATGGTAGCACATGTGATTGTTCAGCATGAGTGCTGCTCTCACATATCTTGATATGGTTAAGTCAACTCTTAGAATAGTAAATCCAAATGTCAAAACCATTAAATTTGCTGGATTAGAATAATGACACTTTTACACATAAAAAATCCTGTTCTTTTTTTTTTCTTACCCCCATTTTAAGATTTCTGATCTTGAGCTCAGTTTGTAGAAAATAACGACCAAATTTCAAATATGAGTATGTCTTCTAATTAGTGCTTGATGGGAAATGGGTTTTGGTTTCGAGTTTTGGGGTTTTTTTTAGCTTCTGAATGAAGCAGACAGGCTACAGGCTCCAGTTGCCAGTCCAGGTGTCTTTATGGCTGAGTTACCCATGCACAGGAATCAACAACTGCCTCTCTGCTTGCTGTCTCCCCCATTCTTCCTTTCGACTCTTGTTTTGTTCTATCCCTAATCACATGTTTCTGCAAGCTATTCTTCCTGCATGTATTGGGTGTCACAAGATTATTTGGTTTAAGGTCATGAGACTTTAAGTTCTGCTTTCTTTCCTACTTTTAATAGGCCTCTTAGAATTCACCCTGTTAAGTTGAACTCTGCTGAGTCGAATAGAAGGGCTCAGTATTGGTCAGACCTCAAATCTCAAGTGAGGCTGGTGATGAAACGCAGCATTAAAAAACAATTGTTCCACTGAGGCCCTAGGACTCCAGTGCTTGCAACCCCACACTGCTCCATCCCAGTAGGGCTTGAGACATGACTCCTTTCTTCTCCTGATCTGAGCCACTGATCTGAGTGGAATTGTTTGAATTAGACGAGAGGATGGAGCCGCAGGGTGTGCTTTCTGCACTGTGTTAACCAAACTGACAGCTGAACTGGTTCTTGTGCTGAGCTGTGGCAACTAAGTCTCATGTGCTAAATTTATTTATCTTCTGGAATGAGAAGATTGATCATCATTATGCTGAGACCCCTATGACACTTTTGTTGTTTTGGGTAATATTTCTTATTTATTAACTCATGTAATAGTCTTGTAAGGAGGAGTTGGCCAATACAACTGAAAATAGCAGGAATTTTAGCTCTCAGGGTCTGTTTGTATCAGAGAGTGATTTCTGAGAGCATCCCCACACTTCCTGTGCATCCATTGGCTCTGGAGTTAGATGTCAGCCTTGTCAATCCCCCTGTTCCTGCTGCCAGCTCCAGAGCACCTCCTCACCAAGGGGACTGAGCTGCTGCTGTGGCTTCTGCAGCACTGGGCTGTGTGGGAAACCCCAGGCTTCCCAAACAGAGAAACTGTGGCCTTATTAAAAACTCTAATGGCATTCCAAAGCTTGAGTTGGTGGTTTTAGTCAGGATTTTTAAATTAGTATAAGAACAATACCTCTCCTTTCTTCTATAAATCCATTTGTGCAGCTCTGTTTCTGTTAGTGGATCTAAGCTGCTCTGTGTTACCACAGGCAAGGTCTGTTAAAGGCTTGAAAGGAAGTGGGATGTTTGCCTCCACCTGGGTTTGAAATTACATCTTTCAATCTTTTAATTAATTTTTTGATTTTTAGCACTAATATTTACAAACTATGTGAATAAACTATCCTGCAGCAGGCTACAAAAAGTTTAATAATGGAAATATAGATGCATTCTACTCTACTGAAAAGATGCTTCAGGATTTCCATTGGCAAATCTCATTGCCTTTAATTTGTCAGTATAAATCATGACACACCTTTTGATGATGTAAATAACTGTATTTGTAAAACATTACAGGAGGGGTTAAAAACTACACCAAACATGACAGCAGCCCTTGCCCCCCATACAGTGCTACATGAGACCCTGTTAGTGCATGGCCCAGGTCATTAAACCCATTGCTCAGAAAGCAGCTATTGATTAGATTTCACTATGTTTGTTACTGAAGGGCTCTGACATTAACTTTAGGTTCCTTGCATGGCATTTGCTAAATGCCTCTGTTTAGGGTTCAGGACCACACACGGTTTGGTTGTTTGGGATTTTTTAAGTTGAGATCACTGGTAATAAAACCCACTATTTGTCATTGCTACAATTTATTACCTTGTCTTTCCTTCATTTTATTCTCTTATCTTGTATATTTGAGTTCCTCACTTCCAGTACTTTAAAGTTTAGCCTTCAGTGTGAACAGTTCTGTTTATCTTCATAATAGAATTAGTAACCAGATATATCAACAAGATAAACTTGGCTCACAGAAGAAAAAAATCTCCCACTTTCTTAACCATCCTGGGAAGTAGTCGCTGGATCCTGCATATATTCTAGATGAGATCTTATCCCAAAATGTTTTTGTACTACCCTGATGCTCCAAGAGCTCATTCAGAGCAAACATGCCATCCAGGAAACAACGGGAGAGCACTGTAATCTTGCCAAGCCTCAAATATTTGCTCTGAGACAGCCCTCGTCAGCTGCTTGCACAGGCTGCAGCAGGGCCAGGCACCAAAACGCTGCCTTCAGGCTTGGCACCCAGATTAGGGGACTGTCATGCATTTTTCAGACACGGCCACAAATATTTATTTTCTTGCTAGGGCAGTGGCTTGAGTGTAAATTCCTTCTGAATTCTTTAAAACCTCTTTTTTTTTTTTTTTACCTTTTTCTGTTAGATTATTTTCAAGGACATTAAAAAAAAAAAAAAAAGGCTTGAAATGTCCCAGAGTTGAGCAAGTACAATAAATCTGGTGGAGTAAAAATTACCACCTCAAGACATAGAACTGCCCCACAACCCCTGTGTGGGAGAGGAGATGCTGGGCACAAATCTATCTGAAAGGAAGGTGGAAATGTCTCTTCTACCATGGCATCCATCCTCCAGACCACCCCAGGAGAAGCCACGAAAGGGCTCCTCATTCGTGGCATGTCTGGCAAGTGTTGAGGTCAGTTCTCGGTAAGAATGTCTCAGCTCTGAGCTAAGCAATTTCTGTGTGGGGGTGGTGTTTTTGTTAACATCAGCACAGCAAGCACAAACACAGGTTGCATGGAAATTTGATGATACTGATAAAATTATTCAGCCCAGAAGATAAACAGCAGCACATTTGGGTTCATTTAATCCACCATTTTCTTTCCTTTTGACTATAAAAAATGTGACTTGAAAGGAAAGAAACCTCCACACAACATTACAACTGATCTTACAGCCTAACAACACATTTTGATAAAAAAGTGGAAAATTTCAGTTAGAAAATGCTACAGGATACCCTGAGAGGTAGAGGCAGCTTATGACAATGCTTTGGCTGAGGGATGAAACCCTCCCCACCATGGTTGCAGATCCTGCTTCTTGCTCTTCGGCACCAGAAGAGGTCTGGACCCGCGGCACCAGAAATGCGCGTGGCCCGCACCGCCAGGCCCACAAAGCACCACGCCAGCTTTTCTGAACTCTAAGAGTACATAGCCTGCTATTGGATTTTAAATTTCATGGAAATGAGTTACTTTCTAAAGAGAAATGTTGTATTTAAAGAGCAGATTTTATACTTATTTTGATAGGTAGATTTTAGATGAGCAACGGTCTTAGCTACCCATAGATACTGAACTGCCAGTGGAGCTTTGTAGGAGTGAAGATACTGAGGTTGCAGTTCAGATTATGCTCCAATGTTGGTAATCACAAAGTGGGTATCCACACTCCTCTGCTATCTTATCTTTGGAGATTCCTTTGCAGCTTGTTTCAATGGGTGTGTGCTAGTAAAGAGCACAGTACCATGTCTCTTAGCAAAAGGAGTTTTATTCCTTGCAAAACAGTTATTCAATAAAGCAAGTTTTGAATGTAAAACACATAATAATCAGCTTTCACTTTATTTTGGAATATTAAAGTTTTCTTGAACTGTGATAAAATGATCAATCTAGATGTAGGAATTTCATTTAACCTGGTAGCTAAACAGAGAAAATATCAAGTGCCAAATCCAGTTTGGACCTGCAGCTTTGCAAAATCTCTGTCCTGAAGCTGTATTTCAAAGTACATTTTGACTGAGAGATGGTGGGCTTTTTGTGGGGAAGGTGACATTTCAGGCTATTTCTTTTTTCTCAAGGTGAAATTCTACGGTAATAAGCAAATTAATAAAGCCTATTTTTCTTCTTCTATGAAACTTACTGATTGATTCAGCTCTCTTTTCAGTCCCATGACGTATGAGGTGAATTGGAGGAGGCAGTAACTCTATTAACAAATAAAAGATATAGGGGATGCTCCCTTTAAATAAAGGATGGTTTACTACCTTAATAAGAGCCATGGTGTGATTCTTCTGCCCTTGAGCACTCCTTTTCTTCTTTGATGTCTTCTATCTATTTATAAAGCACTCTGAGATTACAAGGATGAAACACTCCATATAAAGTCTGCCTGTATTAAAAAAAGGAAAGACAATTTATGTTTTAAAAAGAGGGGGAAAGAATTTGGCAAACAAATCAGCTTGTCATATTTTGTTATAAAATCGGAGAAAAACTGATAAAGCTGACACACTTTTCCATTACAGCCTAAATTACACACAGAGCTTCAGAAAAATTCATCTGGTTTTCTACTCAGAGCAAAAGAACCTGAAAAAATAGAAACTAAATCTTAACAATAAAAAAAAAAATTGCTGAAAGTTGAAATGGATGCAGAATTGCTGATTCTGGGCTGTAATTACAGTCTAATTCAGGCAAACTGCAATTATACATAAATAATAAGCTGAAGTTACACTGCCCTGTGGAGATGAAGTACTGAAACCAATCTCTGCTTTAAGGGAAACTTGCTATGCCGAGGTGGAATAAAGCATGCTGAAACAACCATAAAGATGCTTGATCTGTGCAGCAGATTTTATTTTATTAAACATATTGAAAGTGATACACCTACGAATATCTAAAATAATGGTTCTTCAGGCTGGTATCATGGATTTTAATTTTAAGGAGCAAATCAAAACACAGAGGATAACTCCAGGATCTGTTCAATACCATGCAACTTTTTGGTGCTGTTTCCAAGGTATGTGAATCCACAGATGCAGGTAACCAGGGTGACCACCAAACCACAGCTGAAATGAAAGGACTGGATTTATTTCATGACCTTATTAACAAGGCCAGGTGGCACAGACACATGGGGACACAGGCTCCACAAGGCTCAGTCCATCCCAGTGCCCACAGGGACACAGGCTGCTGCAGGCTCAGTTCATCCAGCAATGTGTGTGTGTGAGCCCCTGCCTTCCCCACTGTATCAAAGGGCTTCATGGCTGTGAAATCTATCACAAGGCTGTGCTTTTATGGTCTCTGAGCTTTTGATTTCTCTCTCTCTGCATCAGGAGGCCCAAGTGTGTCTGTGAGAGTGTGTTATCCCTACACAGGAATTCTGAAAACAGGGAGAGGATGAACACTAATAACTGGGGTTTCCCCAGTCTGGCATTTTTAGCATTCTCAGCTGCAAGGTCACTTGAGTGAATTTACCTCTTTGACATCCTTGTGCTTTCAACCCTTTTCTCCCAACACAAGGTTTTGTTTTGCATTTCTAGGCTAGACCTACCACTTTTATGGTGCCCAGGTCCTCTTTGGCTGAGGAAAGCTTTGGAGTTTAGGAATCCTACAAGGGCTAGCAGGAGTCTTGACTTGGCTGAGTTATATGATCAGGCTCTTAACCCCTGCTCTGTGTCACTGAGGTTGGCAGGCTGGATGCCCTGCACGGGGTGCAGCAAGTCCTCAGGGAGAGCCTCATGCTGAAACCCATCCCGTGCTGGATTCCCTCTGCCAAGAGGTCCATGAACCTCATCCTTCTCAGTTCAGTGTATCCACTGGCAAGACATTTAGGGCAGTCCAAGTTCAAAAGGGCTTCAAGCACATTGAACTAACAGTCCCAATTCAGCAAAGCTGCCAAGCCCATCCTTCACTGCCCTGCTGAATTACAAGTGAGTTCAGCTGTCGTGTTCATTTGAACACAGAGGCCAATGAGACTGTCACACTGCCTACTGTGCTGGATTGGAAAGAGAAGATTAAAAATGACACTCTTTTTTCTTGTGTCACACAGATAAGAGGTTTTCCAGTTCCTTTATTCTTGGGAGTTGGGGAGCTGTTTGAGACTGGCTGTTACGAACAAATCCAGTTAGCTGATTATCTGCTGAAAAACACCCTAATAAATACCAAAGATTTTGAAAAAAACCCCAATCCCAAGCCCCTGTGTTTTTTTCCTTTTTATTTGAAGTTAGCCATCGGTCCTCTGGCTCACACATATATTACATCAAGTAGCAGAAATGAGTGAATTATTGGATATGGTGTTAATTTATTTTTGTCTAACTCTGGGCCCTGTGTGAAGGCAGCTATTGCTCTGTACATGGCAGATATTTGATATGGTGTCTGTCCTGCTATTGTGACTCTGTAAAGCTTCTGAGGATTAACAAAGAAAGGATGTAGAAATATACTGCCTGAAATGTCAAACACAAAAGTGACATAAAAAGAAATATATAGGAAAAATAGGCATATTAGTACCTAAACCTTTCAGAGAATCAGATAGTGCAGGTTCAATTTCTGATTCCACTATGAGTTTTTTATCTGACCTTGGGCAAATCATTTAACTTCCCTCTCGCTATTTCTCTTTTGTAAAACTGAAACCAGGCTTTGTCAAAGGAAGAGGAGAGAGGTAAGCCTTATTTCAGCACAGAGATCATCTCATGTGGACAATGGAAATATGAATCAATTTCTTTTAAGAAAATAATTTAAAATATATGTTCTTCCTGATCTAGTCATACGGTATGCAGTGCTTAAATGTTCCCTCTTTTGTGTTGTTGACCTCATATCTGAATAAACCAGATTGTACTGAAAACTGACTGCCCACATGTCCCCAAACCCATTCACTCAAATGAAAGCAGGTATTTGACCTCTTGAAACATAAAAAAAAAGTATTCTACTGAAATTTTTCTCCCATTAAACTGATAGAGTTTTTCCTAGAATAATTACCATGGGCAAAACCTTCATTTGTTGTAAATCTTCAGAAGCTGTGGCAGAAATTAGATCAGAACAGTGTCTTACACATTTGAACAGCAGCTATAAAATATCAAGAGGATTAAGGTATATCTCTTGTCACCAGTAGACTTTTGCTAGACCTCCCTTGGGCTGACAGCACTTTTAAACATTTACATGGCCTAGGATTTATATCCTAACTGTGTGCAAGTAAAAAATTACCCTAATTGGTATCAAAACGTCTTAGTGGATGTATTATTTTGGAAATCATTTATTTTGCTTCGTGTTGAGCTGAAATGATACATTCTGCCTTGAAGAACTGCTCCTGTTCCACAGTTTACATACCACGAATAAATATTTAAATCACTCCTTCCTGTGAGCAAAGCTCAAAGGGGAAAGCTTGGCCACTCTTTGCCGAAGACAGGCGAGATGTGGTGCTGCCTGCTGGCTCCTGAGAGCTCACAAAGAGCTCAGCTCCATCCTGGCCCCACCACGCTCTGGTCAGGGGAAGGCTTTGTGCCTGGATTGCTCTTCACCTCCTTGCTGTATATTTCAGAAATACCAGGGATCTAACCTGCAAAACAAATAATGCCTCTAAGCAGAATCAAATGTATGATAAAGAAAACAGGCATTTTTGAGCTCTTAAAATGTGGCTATCTGGAATATCTGTGGGGGAGAAAAAGTTAGGATTATATATTTAAATATCTAATATTGCACATACATAAAGGCATTGAACAGAGTTACTTAACTATTTCTGTCACTTCCTGACTTTTCTGTGTTTAACTTGGCATCTTTGGTTGTATCCTTTACTGTTCATGAGTAATCTGGGCAGCACATGCTCTCTGAATGAACAGATTTTAAAAAACTTCATTATTCATATTTTTATGACCAAAACCTCCTTCTCAAACATCAGTATGTGCAAAAATCACAGTCATCTGAATACTCATGGGAAAGGGACAGGAATGGTATGAAATGCAGAAGTTATGCTTTATCTCACCTTTCGTAAACTCATTCATTCTATCTACAGCTTTTTATTTGTGAGTGTCAGGTTTGTCTAAATACCTACTAATTCAGAGAAAGTACAGCTCCACTGTTTTCCCAACACTAATAACAGAGATATTTTCAAATGTTCATCACAATAAAAATGTACTCAATTTTTTCTTTTTTTAAACAATGATTTGACAGCCCCTTTCTTTACAAGAGTTCTTTCTCTTAGAAGTTATCTTTCAATGTGTCCCTGAATTTTTTAGCATTATGCACTGATGTGGTACAAGAATAAGGCTGAATTGAAGGCCTTTATTCTAGGAAAATACAGAAGGTATTGTCTCCTTTCTATCCTAACCATTTTTTAAATTCCTTTCACATTTAAAGGTCGAGCCCTGAGGAATACTTAAGGTAGTATGCATTATGAATTGCACATGGCATGCTGACCTAATTTTCAATACACTCTATTTTTTAGAAGACAAACCCCTTTTTTTCTTTTTTCATGTAAAGTTTGCATCCAGGCAAAGAGTACAGCAGCACTCAGTGATCCAGGCCTATGAGTTATTCTGCTACATTCTGCCTTGTTCAATTTACACACACCACATCATCTTCTTGACCTCATTTACCTCTCAAGAAGCAAGTGCCTGAAGCAAAGGATATTTAGTTTTCAAGCAGTTGTTTTTGCTTCATATGCTTAAACCTATTGAATAAATGTCTCTCTGTAAAAAGGCTTGTGTCCCTGCAGCAACTGTTTGGTACATAGAAAACACCAGAAAGCATTATACTTTACTGGAACAGCAAGCAGGCAACCTTTGACAAAAACATGAGGAGAAAACAGATGTGTTAGTTACAAACATTCCTGTTCTTAACCTTTTGTTTCATTGCTCATAAAGAAAAAAAACTTTTTTAAAAGAGTTAATGTGCAAGAATGGCATAGACATGATGGTTACCTCAAGGCCATGAGTCTAAATATAGAGGTGGGTGCTGGCAGAGGTCTGCTCCCTCTGGAATGCAGATGATCCACTATAGGATTTGCAAATTCCTTGAAGAAATGCATTGACCCCTTTTGGTCAGACAGGGTTTGGTTACACGGACAAGATGCTCAATGATGTTTCTTTTTGAAAGGAGACTGGTACAAGTAAACAGAGAGGTGTGCAGCACTGAAATTTAGGTGAACTGCAGGAGAAATGGCATACCTCAAAATAGCTCAGATGACACACAATTTATTTCCCTGTCTCAGAATATTACTTCAGTCTCTCAGCAGCTGAAGGGCTTAAGGCTTCTAGCTCCATCAGAAAGGTTTAATCAGTCCAAGACAGGTGGGCATATGTATAAAAAATAGGTACAGAAAAGGTGGTGTTCACAGACGTGGCTTATTTATATGAAAACACATGTTGCTGATTCTGTGTGATACCAGTGCTACTCCTCAGCTCAAGGGAGAGACTGACACTGAGACTGAGGTGTGATCCTCCTTCTGGAACTGCTAATTGGATGGGTGTAAAATCATGTGTGTAAAATCATGTAGATTCTTTCTTTCTTT
>WAAE01021942.1:0-23235 GCA_013400495.1 Nicator chloris
ACTACACATATGTAAAGAAATGGATGAAAGTAGGCTCTAAAAAGATGTGTTACAGGAGAATAAGGTAGACTGAGTTTTAGCAGCAGTCCAAAAGATTTCCTTTCTTTGCCTTTAACCAAATAAAGAGGAAATACTAATTTTACAAAAAAACCCCAAAACCTCCATAGATTGTGTAAAACAGGTCAGTAGGAGGAAGGTACCTGAAACGTGTACGCCTTTCTGCTTAAGAGATATTAACTGCAAAATCTGCTTTAGAGAGATTTTGATTCAGGAGTTTTCGCTGTTTGATCATGAAATCAATTTTGAAGGCCATTGGTGGAGAAGACAACTGTTCTTTGGGTGGAGTAGAGGGAGGCAAACTGAGTGCTCCCAAAGACTTCTGAAACTGGAATGAAGTACTGCTATTACTGCTCTCCTTTGAAATATAATGTCTATTCCATCCCTGTTAAAACGTGGGAGGTAGAAAGGAGAATGTATCACCTAAGCAGTACCAAAATCTCAACTGACTTTTATGTAACGGTAAACCAGAACTCACTCCTACACCTTCCTGGGTGCCAAAAGCTCCAGCTGTCCTTTGTGCACCTGCCAAAACCTCCCCTTTTTCTCGACAGCTGCTGCAAAGTACTTTTACACATTCAGTGCAAAGTTCTGTAATGTAACACGGAGCAGATAATTTTAAATAAGTGAGCAGGTGACTTAAATAATTTTAATCACAAGGTTCTGGTACTACTCATTAATTTCCAAAGATAAGTCAGTTTTCTTCAAGTGATGGATTTTGGAAATATTTTATAATAACTAAGAAGACATTTAATACTAAGATTTATTTAAACTAGTTTTAATTTCTAAAATATATTTGAGGGCTTTATGAGAATTTCTTTGGAATAGAAAATGGAATTCCTTCAAGTCATATTCGATGAACACTTACATTTTTTCACAGGTTGTACATTTCTAGTTACTTCTATAAGTTTCTAAATAAACTATTATGAAAATACTATTTCTATACACGTAACAAAAGGTAAGCTTCAGCTGTATAACACCAGGGATTTCTGTAAAGTTCAGGAGTTTGACTTTCCTTAAAACTTGGCAGCATAAATGTACTATCTAAAAATAACAGGAATGTTTTCAAGGCCAAAGAAAGTTTAGAAGTAAACCTCTTTTTTTTCCTCTAATTTCAAAACCTCATTTTTTGTTATTTTTTATTGTTCATAGGTTTGTCTGTATTAGAGGAAAGTAAATAGAAAGATTTAAAAATAATAAAAGCAAAAGAAAATGGACAGCAGGTGACTGAGACAGAAAGCTTTAAAGGCTTGATGGTTTAGTCTTCATGATATGTCATTTAGGTATATTAAAACATTGAATTTAGGATACTGGCTGCAAAGACTCTTGCTTAGAAATATGGATCCCTTAAAGCAAAAGAACAGTTACAACTGGCACAGCACTCTTGTTTCTAATTTTTAATACTCTCTAGATATCAGGCCTCAAATTTTAATCTTGTTTGGGACTCATGCCACTAAAACCTGGAATAGGAAACCTGATTTTAGGAAAGAATTTTTCATTTCCAGAAAATAGTTTTTATGAAGAGAAAGTATTTAAAAAAAAAAAAAANTTTTCTATGTTTTTTCTTTGTCCTCTCTCCTTTATCTTTCTCAGGATGTTTTGTTTTGATTCATGTTTTATGCAAGATCTGAAAGATTTAGAAGAGTTGTGTGTTTAAAAAACATGTTTTTCCATGAACCAAGAGAAACTGATGATCTGAATTACTTCACACAAGTTTGCTTCACTTCCTNGCAGATAGTGCAACTAAGGTAGTTTGAATTCAGCCATTAATTTTTCAGTCAACTGTTCATAAAGTTAACATGACTGAAGGGCTCTGCTGAAGAAGGAACATTAAATCAGAATTTTAGGAAATATTTAAATTTTTAATCAAAATGATTTGCTGATGTCCACATCAGGAAGTTATATTAAATATACACATGCAATACAGCACATCATGTGGCCCTTAAGACTACTAAGAACCTATATATCATAAGAATGTAATAATTATTTTAGCAATGTAGACACTAATAACATCAACCTCCTTGTTTTGACTCCCCTCCTATGATTCCTACAGAGCAGACCTTAAAACAAATTGGTCACAACAAAAACATTTATCTTGTACATCAGGAGATACGTGATGACAATTTACTTGTATCTTACAGAGAAGACCTTAAAATAAATGGGTCAGAGCAAAAACATTTATCTTGTATACCATGAGATACGTGATGAGAAATAATTTACTCGTATCTTAAGTAAGAGTCTAATCATCAGATGTGGAGATGCAGATGCTAAACAACTTGTTGACCAAGGGAAAAGAAACAGGGCTTTCGTGCCAGTAAGCAGATGTGCTCAATAGACTGGCTCGTTGAGAAACAGCTGTTAATGCTACCATCCTCTTTAATATAGCTCATTTCCCGCCACTTCCTTTGTTTTCTGTGCGTACATCTGCTTGCTCTATACAGTCGAGTTGTGCTAGTCAAATGGTGGAGAAGAGGGAGTGCATTTCAATAAACAGTAGGCAATCAGGACCTGAATCTGGGAGGTGGTGAGCACACTCAGACCCTGTTGGAGCTCACCTAGCCTTGAAAAATAACATTAAAAGCTTCATAAATTTATTAAGTTTGTCACAGTAGATCTTTAGGCTTCTTTAAAGGATATAATTTTTTGCAAGAGTTGCAAATGTCACTACTAGTTCTTTCACTGGGGGAATTTCAAAATTTTTTCAAGCTCACTTCAGTAAGGATTTTTTTCTCTCTTCTTTATTTTTATTTTGATTCTTCTTTATTTTTCTTTCAGTCATTCAGTCACTCTCTGTCACTCTTGATATTCTATTCTATTCTATTCTATTCTATTCTATTCTATTCTATTCTATTCTATTCTATTCTATTCTATTCTATTCTATTCTATTCTATTCCTTTTATTTTCTATGTTTTTTCTTTGTCCTCTCTCCTTTATCTTTCTCAGGATGTTTTGTTTTGATTCATGTTTTATGCAAGATCTGAAAGATTTAGAAGAGTTGTGTGTTTAAAAAACATGTTTTTCCATGAACCAAGAGAAACTGATGATCTGAATTACTTCACACAAGTTTGCTTCACTTCCTTTCCATCACTAAAATATCAATGGATCACATATCAGTAACAATTATACCCTCTATAACTGACTCTTCAGTTCCAAAGGAAGTTCAGAATTCCAATATCTAAATTTGATCTCTAGAGGAAATAACAAGTGAAGTACCTGTCTCATATTATTAGCACATGAGCATTAAAGTCTTCATTTAGAGTCTATTGAGCTGCATGAAAAAACTCACATTGACATTAGTGCATTTTAGATCAGATCAAAAGTGGACTTCAATACTTCATAATGGAGGACATAAAGAAATATATATTAAAATTATTTTGTGTATGCATAATGTATTCCCTTTTGTAAGAGCCCTACTGTACATTAACACAGCAAATGGCATCAAAATAAACTCACAATATTTTCAATTATAAATTTCACTATAAATGATTTCTAGCTTTTGAAAATAAATATTTGTCAAATCTTTGTCAAAATATTTGCCAAATAATCTTTGACATGCCAAAAAGGCAATTGCTTATTTTATATTCCGTAAGTAAATCAGATGCACTTCATTTAAAATAATAAACTAAAAAAAACCAAAAAAGCCTTTTATTTTCCTTTTTAACATTGTTACCACTTTCTCTTTATGGGAAGGCTATATGTCCATCAGAAGTATATTTCCTCCTACGAGATTTTTAGGGTTACTCTCTTCCTTCTACACTCAAGAGAGTGCATGCAAAGGTAGCTGGAGTAATTTCAGCCCAACTTTCCCCAAATGCCATGTGTCCCATACAATGGGTCACATGCAAACATAGTGCTGCATGCTGGATCCTTGGAGGAATATGCAAATGTATCTTGTGCTTATTCTTGAAAAGGGAAGTCATCATCCCTTAATTGGTTTATATTAGATAATATGCAGATGCTGACCTCTACTAATGCCTGGTGGAGGCACTTTAAGGCATGATCTTATGAGCTGATCTGAAGGTTGGTGATCTGAGTGAAGAAGTACTCCCCAGCCTGCATCCAGCTACTCATTACCTGGAACCTGGGGTCAGTCTTCTGGGTTTAATTCTCAAGGAGACAGACTCCCAACTCTGCTCTGTGGAGCGGCCTGAATTACAACAAGCAGAACCAAAATGTCATAAAAATTGTCATAAAAAATGAAAACCAGAATAAGTTATTAAACTATAGTAGAAAACAATCAAAAAAAAAAGTCAGCTCAGCAGATGTGAGAATTAGTTTTGTCTATGAGAGAACAGAAATTAGCACCTGTAACAGAAGCCAGGCAGTAATCATCCTGCTCAGTCCTGTCCCATCCAGGACAGTGTCTGACTGGTCATAGGAGTATTATCTTCAGTTTCTGAAGTATCCACAAATGAACTGACCGCATCCAGAAGGCCTGGATGCCTCCTGCTCCAGTAACTTAAAGTAGGTTGCATTCAGGCTGTGCACTGAAACTTTTACTTCAAATGTATCATTGTCCTTTTTCTTGAAACCATGTTTTCTATACATTACACTGTTCTAGGCTTTGAGTGCTGTGAATTATTCTGTGAATGTTCAAGGACACAAAAATATCCAGAGAATTGCTTGGACCTCTTAACAATTAGTCCAATCCTGTAATTTCTTCTTACCAAATAAAATATTCTTGGTCCTTATTTCATAAGAAGTGTGATAATATCCTGTGTGATAATGGGCCCAAGCCAAAGTGTATTATTTTTGAGGTTTAAGTTATGATTGCAGTTACATCTACTGCACTATCTGGCACAAGTAGAGCTGTGCCTTTTGCAAGGGAAACTTCACTGTTTAAGAAAACCCCCCAAACCAAAACAAAATAACATTATCACTTCTCCCAGAAAGCTGCCAATGCTGTACCCTTTTGAAGACCTTTTTTTCACCGACACTTCTGATACCAGTCCTGAGTATGGTAATTTCCAACATCGCAGCAGCCAGTAATAAATACCTTCCTTCTTACATTTATTTCACTTTGTAAGTTAGAATTTTTTGGCTCTGATGAGTTGACTAGAGGAAAAGATGTGCTGTGCTTTAAGGCTCGTAACTAACCTGGAATCATTTTGTTCTGTTCCCAAGTGATTTCTTTTAACAGCTCACTTTGGCTTTAACAGGAGTATAGAGTATTAAAAAAAGAAATAACCTCTCTTCCTTCCTATATACATTTACAAAGATAATGATGCTATCTTATCAGTTCAATTGTAGTAAAATTTTATATATAAAATTCAAAGTGATAGTAAAGGTTAAAAACTGTGAGGTTTCCTGGATGTGTAAGACAGATCCAGCAAAACAGCATTTTTGTGGCTCTATTACTCATGTTGTACAATATGTCCTGCTGTGCCTGTTGCTTGCTGATTCTTTTAAAACTCTGAAACACATTCTGCTAAACACAGCAGAGGATATACCAGCATTTCAAGCTTTCTTGCTTTTTTTCCAAATTAAATGTTGCAGGCATTGTTTATTTTTCTGTGGAACCTTCATCTGAAGAGCTGCACACACACACACACACACACACACACACACACACACACAGACAAGATTTTTCAGCAACATTAACTCTAAATGAGTCAAACTGAACAACATTCTGTTCATCCTGTTTTTAGTGACAGTACTTGAAGCTGATCTGAAATCAGCCTTTAATCTGATCTAATATATTTGACAGCTGCTATGCATATCTTATTTTTTTCTTTACTTTCCTTCTGGCTATTGAAAAATATTGTGGTTTGCAGTGCAAATAATTTAGGTTTACTTTTCCCTCATATATTTCCATACAGAGATGGGGAGGAGGGGAAATGAATTTCAGCTGGAGTAAAATCTTGGGGTTTAATGTGACTTAAACGCTGATACATTTTTAGTCTTCCATGTTATGAATTTCTTTTTCATTCTTATCTGAAATTATTCGCTAAATTTGACTCAAATTTATAAATGCCTTGCCTTCTGACTTTGGGGGTATTTATTTGTCTAAAATATTTGATCAGGGTCTTTGGTTAAATGTAGCAGAGTAAAGGACCAGTTGACTAGAATAATTTGAACACATTTGTGAAACAGGGAAGTCTTAAGCCCTTATAGTAAGAAACGGTCTTTCAGATATTTCAGCAAGTTAAAAAAAAAGGCACCTTTAAATTGCTGTGCCTGAAAATCATCACCAGCTTACAGAAACAAAGCAGAAAGCAGTGGCAACTTTTCAGGCAAGTTGCTTTGTTGAGTAACTACTCTCTGATGAAGAGTTCTCTGTTACTCAGTATGTATGTTCTTTTACACAGTCCCTTGATGGGAAACATTTTGCCTTTGTTTCTCTCCCTGAAAAATGGCATTAATATGTTTTTCAAGAGTATGTGATCTTCTTAATGTTTTCTTGAGGGCTCAGAGGTGTTCCTACAGAACTGTCTGTAGCAGATAGCCCTGCTGTCTTAGAGTAACCCCTTTTCCCCCCTTGCAGTCATTAACCCCAGTGTTCACATCCTATCCAAAACTGCATTGCCTGATCTTCGGGAAAGCTTGCTAAGCTCTTTACCATCCAGACAGAAAGGCACATTAGAAAAACACAATCCCCAAGTGCTGTGCTACAGGCAGAAAGTTCATCTTTACCTTTAGTGACCCCATCTTTCTTTTCCTGTTTTGTCTTTCTCCTGTGAAGGTAAAAGTTTGGTTCCAGAACAGACGGATGAAGTGGAAGCGTGTAAAAGGGGGCCAGCAAGGGGCAGCAGCCCGGGAGAAGGAACTGGTGAATGTGAAAAAGGGCACGCTGCTCCCCTCCGAGCTCTCCGGCATCGGCGCCGCGGGGCTCCAGCACACGGGGGACTCACTAGCCAACGACGACAGCCACGACAGCGACCACAGCTCCGAGCACGCACACTTATGATACACAGAGAGTGTCCCAGCTCCGTTCTCAGGAAAGATGCTTTGCTGGCAAGCCTTACACAGGCATCGTTTACTTATGCAAGTGACTCTGGCAGTGATCTTTAAAGCTGTTATGGAAAATTCAGGCTTATTGTGTCTGCTTTTCAAG
This sequence comes from Nicator chloris, assembly GCA_013400495.1. Taxonomy (NCBI): domain Eukaryota; kingdom Metazoa; phylum Chordata; class Aves; order Passeriformes; family Pycnonotidae; genus Nicator; species Nicator chloris. Next base: position 7,112 of record WAAE01021942.1, read on the forward strand.
ATTCTTAGATGGTTTACAGTAAGTGCCATGTCTTAAAGGTGCCTCAAGAGTGGAGAAGTGGAAGACAAACTTACTTTGAACATTCCAGATTTGTTTGTCGTTTTTATGACAGCGGGCAGGTATTTTTGCTTAAGCTTGCACTGAAAATTACATTGCTCTCCAAAGACGTTATATTCTGAAAACCACAGTGCCACAAAATCACTATCTAGTGGATAAGAAATGTATTTTAACTCTGTATATATTTACCTTACAGCATTTTCCTGTCTTCACTAATTTTTAGCAATGCATTCATATTAGCTGATGGCAATAGTCACTCATGACAATAAATGGCTTTTTGTCTCTATATCTTTGTTTTGTTTTTCCAAAGACATACAATACACGCAGATACTTTTGTTCAAGTAGAGAACAATACAATAGTGTCTGCTAGGACACATCCTTGTATGACAGACAAAACAAACCTTATGTTGCATTTACTATCAACTGCTGCTAATAGGGTATTATTAAATTTACCTAGCTCCTCAATTCTTCCTATCTTGTAACTGCAAAAAGTGATTTTTACGATCATAAGGATAGTCCAGTAACCTGCGAAAAATGTCATGTTCCATTCATGCTCAGTGGAAACTTTCCAAAGGATTATTCATTTCTACTTTGTCATAATTGAGTACATTGATAAACGCTGACACTCTGCAGAAATGTTATTGCTTCACGTTCAGTTTGAAAAAACAGCAGATAAAGTGAAAGTTGGTATCAACTGCTTATGTTGGTAGGAATCAAAATATGAAAGTATATTGTGTCCCATGTGTAAAATCATGACACATTTTCTGTTATAAGCTTTTGTGTACATACAGGCAAATACCAAACCCCAAAATTTAATGCAAACTATTGATTGTACTTTGTAAAGAAATATGTTTAATAAATAATCCTTTTTAAATAACTCTGGTCTCTCTGCAGTGATTTCATAGGACTCTAAAAGTGATTTTTGCCTAAGCAGCTCTGTCTCCTTTTGTGTCTTTTGGAACTTCGTCTGGGGACAACACAAAGCTGTTTTGAAATGTAGGCTTTTAATCTTGGATAAACCTTCTACCTTGATCCATTTCGGAAACTCTTTCCTTTAGCAGCAAAAATTTAACTAGCAGCTAATGATGTCTTCAGCCAAAACCAGGAAGAGTCTGTGCAACCATTTTTCCAAATTTAGAGCAAATATAAAGGGTTATTTTGTTGAAGGTTGCTGAATTGGATGAAAGGGAATAAATATAAGGAAGGGATGCATACTTATATTAATCATGTCTTTGTTCAATAAAGTTGTTTAGTAGAAAAACCTCAAAGCATCTCTCCAAAAATTCAGAGATTAATTGGACTGGAATAGAAGGAGATGAGTGAAAAAAAAGAGGGAGCAAGAAATGTGCATATCCTAGCAAATACTTGTGAGCATCCACTGAAATTGCTATGTGGAGCAGTAGGGCATCATGAAAGTTAAATGCAATCAAGAAATCTGTGTCTATTTTCCAAATCCTTTCCACTGTAACTTTGATCTTTCTAGCACATTAACTGTTGTCGTGACCATTTTAGTTTAAAATATCCCAGCAATGGGTAATTAATTTCTTAAAAGGCTTCAGAGCATTTTATTGATTACAGCAGTAAAGGGGCTTTGCATTTTTTCTCTGTTCTTTTCCAAATGCCTTTGTCCTACAAAAGTGCTGAGAATAGGAATGGGATAAGAGAAGTAAGCTAACTATTGTGAACACTTGATATTTTTGATTTTATGTCTGGATGGGAAAGGCTTTTTAGGTTCTGCAGGGATTATCAGAACAGAAAAAACTTAAAATGATTCACACTAAAGCTTTTACTCTTGGCTATTTTTCCCTCCCTCTTAAATGAAATATAACTATATTTCAAACTGAAAAACTACGATGGAAAGCTGAAAATAAATATCTTTGATTTTCAAATAACACTTTTTAACCACAGAGATTTAGTCAAATATAATGCGACTTGTTTTTCTAGTAAAGGAGACAGAAGTCTTCCAAGTACTCTGTAGGACAAAAATGCCTTTCAAGGTTTGCAGATTTGTTTATTGCTGTCAGTTACAAAAAAATTACAACTGCATCTGAAAACAGATCAACCAAGTTTGAGCTGACACTTTACAAAACAAATGGAAGTGCTTTATTTACATTACCTGAAATGCACCAATGTGTTCCTAGCTCAAGGCATTTTGTGAGGTGTGTTACTCTGTTAGTGGCACAGGGATTGGACTGTGGGGCTTGGTTACTTGCTGTGGGGAAGCAGACAGCTTTTCCTATTGAGTAAGATAGTATTTTTCCATTTTCCTAGTTTTAACTGAATCTGCTGAGATTTAGAGCACAGGTTGAAGAGAGAGAAAGGTGCAAATAGATTCACAGTGCTAAGAGATTTTTTTTGTTAAGTGAATGAACCTTAAAATAAAGGACCAAATGATGTAATGTTACATTACAGAACAAACAGACAACTAAAAAAATTGAACTTTTCCTATGCTTTAAAAGCAGCACAGACTTTGAAAACTGGCTGTAAGGTGCTAACTCTAATTTCTCTGATTACTTAAGGATCTCTGGTTGCTTTAAACAGCTGTTTGTTGGTACAGCATTGGTGTGCACACTGTGGAGCAGGGATCCTACACTGGCAGCAATTGAACCTATGACATCTAGGCACCGTGCTCTTCCTACTGTGGTCTTGGAGGAATTTCCTTGCATGCTCAGCCCCACAGAAACACAGAAATGCTTCTTCCAGATTTCAGCTAGCTCAAATTCAAGCCACGTAGAGCAGCAAAAAATGCCCCACACTTTAGCACCTCTTTGCGGGTTAGCGGGTACGCTCAGGACTCATCAGTGCAGGGGGTGTCTCATCTTCTTCTGAATACTCCAGTTACCCAAACACTCTCTTATGGAAGCTGCTGTGATCAATCATGTGTGGTAAGATGATATGACTTTGATACAAAGTTGTAGCACAATTTTGTTGCTGAAAACAGATATGGATAAAGGCTTTTGAACTATAACTTAAGGGCTTTTTTATCTTTGTTGTTTTATATCTGGCTGCAGGCTGTTAAGTCTACCAGTCTAGCAATGTGGTATAGCTAAGACTTCACCATTTAATACATGGGCAAAATCAAGCCCTAAGATTGTGACTTTCCCAAAGTCACACTTGGTTATAGAGTAAAATGTAAATGTGATGAAACTTACTCAGGCTGGTTTATCTTTATTATTTCTTGTTATTAAATAGTGGATAATCACTTTTCATGACTTGTTGTCAATGAATCCGGCTTCTGATGAATAATGAGGTTTTTGCGTTACCATAATTTTGGTATCGTATTTCTCCTGAGTCAACCTCTCTTTGATGTTCTGTTGGTGTCTCTCTGAGCCAGATAAAAAAATGTACTCAGGAAATACACACAGAAAATACAACTGACTGTAAAAAAGACAGTGATGTTTAACAGTTCAATTTTCAACATGATGGATGATAAGAATTCTTTTTTCTTAGGTACAAAGCTATATATTAAGTGCAGGGTTTCTTTTTCTTTATGACTATTGGTTTTTTATTTCATGAATTTGTTTACTTTAGCTTCATTATTGGATTTATTTTGACAATAGCAGTTCGAGAGATATTGTTAAAATAATACCATTGCAAGGTGGCTGAATTTATTTAACCACACGCTGAAAATAATATCTTTTCTTGACTCGTCATTGGATCCAAACGTAGTCAGAAAAAAGGAAGCACAAGAAGAGAGTCTACACCTGTATCTTTCCACTATAGGCCAAGTTTCAAGGTAGTTTATGTTTCCTACTTTCTTAAATGAAGGTTCTGACTGCTGCAATAATATTATTTGTACAAATAAATAAAGAAACACCGTTAGGACGTGGACTCTTAGTAGCTATGGGGAGACATATAGGGATAAAATGTCAGCTTGAGCCTTCATTTAGAATTTCCTGGCTTCAGTCGGTAGGTGTCTCTTGTATGAGCTTGTATTTAAGAATACATGCAGTATTTAAGATCAACTACAGGATTCAAGAAATTTTAGAGAATAACATTTAACTAATTATGAACTGTAATTTAATATCATTATGTAATGTGTGTGGATTGAACAGGAGAATTCGGTATACAACCTGATGTCTACAGTCATTTAAAAAAGGCAACGTAGCAGATAACCAGCAGTAACTGGCATAGGGCTTCAGTAGTGATGGACACTATAACCTCAGATTAATAATGACTTACTGGAGCTCATTTGCTTTTATGTATTTCTTTCCATTTTAATTCTAAGCCCATGGTCTTTTGGCATCATACACAGCTGAAAGCTGTAGGAATCAGTTTAAATGTAATTGAGGGCCCCTGGCTGTTAGTCAGTGCTTCCATATGGCATAATAAGAGGTTATCACATTCATCTGTAAAAACTGCAAATGTCTTAGCAGTTTCTCAATCCTTTATTACCCCTGTCCAAGTCGTGCATGCACAGTTCTCCCCCGCCTCGCCCTTTTTTTTTTTTTTTTTCTTTTTTCTCCAACACTTTTCTTTAGGAAAACTCCAAAGATTTTAAAAGAAAGAGCACTCAAGAAATTTGTACTGGCCACCTTGTATGACAGGCCAAGTAAGCCTTATGGGATTAGACCAAATGTCCTGTGATGGTTCCTTCTTTTTAAATATTACTTGTCCCTTGGAATGCCTTCCGTGACAACCTATTCCAGCTCTTGTAACCCTCACCCCTTCCCTTAACAGGATTCACAAAACAAGAGCAAATATGTGGTTCTTCAAAGAATTGAACGATATCGTTAAGATAAGGTATAAGAATGTGATTCAGGATATTAAATAATTATTAAAATGGGACTAGTTCTGTTCAGAGGGATTAATTGACAGGAATAAAGTGTGTTGCCACATTCCTGTTCTTTCCATAAAAGATGTTTTTTTAAATTCCTGTTTGCAATTTGTGAACTAAAAACTCTAGAAATCTTTGTGTATTACGTTTATTAAGATTATACACTTGAATTCAAGTATTTAATTCTGTTGTCTAACAGAATAAGATTACTAGCTCACAGATTGACATCTCTCAAGAAAGAAAAAATTTGGACACAAGTACTTTTCCACTAATGTTTGGATTATTTTTTGGCAAGCTTTATAAAATTTAGTATCTGTTAAGAGAAATTTTTTAAAATGTTGTTTACACTGGTGACCAACAGATTCATGAGATTCACTCATCCTTTAAGTAAACATCACAATAATTGATTTCTGTGGGAGCTTTATTGTCTTATAACCACATGATATTATAATGAAATTTGTATTATAGAAGCATGCTCCAAAAAAATATGAAGCAATTAATGTGGCAGATGTCTGTAGGAATAGGTTAGTGTTTAGGGACTGATTCTCATCCCTAGTGTCACCCTGAACATATAGACACCGTATATGTAACTTATGTTTGCTTATGGACCTCAGGCTTTTAGAAATATGTCTATTCTGAATGCGTACCACATTATTTGCCAAGCAAGTCACATGCACAGCTGAGAAAATACTGAAATGGGCATTTGCCCAAATTAAAAATATATCTTGAAAAGTGCGCTTAGAAAAATTTTATGAAATCACCACAGAAATGCATTTAAGGGAGTAAAACATACCAGGGGAGAAAAAAGCCCCAAAATTTGGAATTACAACACATTGTAAATATTTTTGTTTACATATTTCTATAATTCTTATGTAGTACCTATTCACTGGAACTGTGGAAATAAAATCACAACCTTCTTTCATAAGTGATACTAAGTACAACATAGAGCTGTCGCTTTTCTAGTTTAGCATATTTGTGTAAGACTTTTGATTCTGATGACAATATTATGATGAGATCTCAGGATTCCTTTTACATGAAATACTTTTGCTAGAAGTAAAGGTTCTTCTAAGGCAGTATAGGACCTCATCTGAAGCCTGATGGTGATGGAAAGATTGCGATTGATTTCACAAGGATTTGGACTTAGCCCAAAGTACACACAAAAGTTCATACAAATCAGTGAACAGTCCAGGATTAAGACATTAGCCAATAATTTCCAAAGTGACTGTTGACTTTGTGCCTCCATTATGACACACAGTATCCTGATTTCAACAAAGTTTTGAGTACACAGTGAAAATTAGGACCACTTTATTGAAATGTGAGTTGAGAACCTCATATTATGGGGTTATGAAAATTTTGTTCTTGGTTCTAACAGGAGTCATAATGCAGGATTTGTATAGCTGGCAAATCATCACATTATGTTATTAAATTGTAGGTTTCATAAGCAATATGAAAGAATCTTGCTATGCTGCTTTCATTCTGCAATTTGTGGTATTAGTAGATAAGAAAAATAAAGTGCATTATATAGAAAGGTAGGCTTGAACAGATGTTCCCAAATAGTGTGGGGGGTAGGGGTGGGAGGAAGGTAAAACTTTCCTTCCATTCAGATGTCTGTCTTGAATTTCTCACAGTTTTTGCAGACAGTTTGGCTCACTTCCAACATACATCGTTGCCTGTCTGGTATGAAAAATGCCATCTGTGGTATATGGAAGTTCTTTCTCTAAAAGTGGCCTGCTAATTATTCTTCAGGCAGGTGTTACTAAAGTGAAGTCAGGTGTCAAGCATAGCATAAACTTTAAATTGACTAAAATTGCTCTGTCCTTCTATACTGTTCTTTCCCAAAAGAATTCAATGGAACATTAGAGAGAATTGAACTCTTGGTTGATACAGCACTGAGATGACTCATGCAGCAGTATATATTGTGGTGACACTCAAAACCTGAAAGTTAAAGGATGTGGGTTGAATTAAGTGGATAAATTTTCCAGACCAAATGTCCTTCTGATTCTTACAAGCTGACTTGCTGGTCCTTTATGCTTGCATTGCCATGTGACAAAACGTTAAAAATCCTGATGTTCTCAGAAATTTCAAACAGGGTAAAAGGTGGTGGAAGGAATTTCCTTCTATGCTCTGAAAGACTGGGAAAGTTGTTTGATGAAAAGAGTGAGGAAGATGGCTGTTTTGTGTGAATGACACCTGCAAATTCTCACCTACATTCACTCCCCAAATCACTCATGCCTTAAAGCTTTTTGAAGATTAATAGGTTGGTTAATGGGCCAGAATCAACACCTGAGAGCTGCAGGCAGCCATTCAGCTGATCCATGAGCCCCAGCTCCCAGGATAAGCACTGCTGCTGCCTCTCATTTGCAGCAGCTAGTGTGCTGCTCTGTTCCTTACATGACATCAGCCCTCCCAACTGAAGATGAAAACTCACCACACCGAGCCAGATGTTACAACACTTCTCTGTCCCCAACAGATGAGTGTTGTTAGGAGGTGAGGGATTACCAGTGTAAATACAAGACTTCCTATTTTCTATGCCATTTTCAGAAGATTTTTTGAATAAACAGTCCTTTTACTATTTGCAATCTTGGTGTTCAGAATGACTGACACTGTTAGTGGTTTAAAAAATGAGGATGAGGAAAGCACAGGCACATTTACTCCTTTTGACAGTAAGACTCTGCATTGTTTGCTTTATCAGTGATGAAAGTAATCCAACTTTCTCTCCTGCTTTAAGCAGACCCTTGACAAAATATTTACAATAGATCGATGTGATGCGGAGATAAAGAGCAGTCCTGTAAGTAACTGAGGATGTAGTGCTGTTACAATTTTGATCAATCCTGAGACATCTGGATGATTTTGAACTACTAGTCTTCTACTGTGAAGAACAGTTTCACTTCCATAAGGACTTCCTCTCGTGTTTTCAATATCAGGCTTAGCCTCTAACGGCCTTAGCATATTGTGATAATGAGATGTACACAAAGCACTGGCATGCACCATTATTGAGATGATTTCCTTTTTGGCTCAGCCAGATTCCTGTTAAAAGTTATACAGACTCTTAAGAGGCTAACAAAAGAATTAAAGATCCAGTAATGGCACGAAGATAAGCCTGATGAAGCTGGAGTTAGGCTCTCATGAAATTAAAAGCAGAGTTTGCATGAATACATTTATGAAATATACCATTGCAATTTCATTACACAACAAAGCCACAAAGCTCTAAACCCCTCTTTTGGCCCAGGTTGAATACCTATCAAAATCCCAGTATTACGTTGTGGAGTGGGTTCTTCATTAGCATTCTTCATTGCAGAATAGTGGCTTGGATAAACATATTCCAATTAGTAAAAAAAAGGAAGACAAAGCTGAAATTTGCATTGAAATTGTTTCGTGCTGTATTGCATTAATGGCTAAATCCCATCCCATCCCATACCTGCTCACAGGATAGATTAAATGAGGATGAGGCCATAAGTTTGTGATCAAACCCATCCTACAAGATTTTAAATGATTTTGAGAATAGAACATTTGACAGTTCAATACAAAGATTTATTTTCATTCTAGAAGGAGACTATAGTCTCCTAACGCATTTCCAAATATGTGCAAACACCTTCCACTGCCTCACGATAGCATAAAATCACAATGGTTAAAAAAAGGCTTCTTCACTGAACACTCTTTAAGGAGTCAACTTTGATGAATGATAAAACTCTGAGGACAAAGGCAGATACAAGTTACCTAAAAATGTTGTCAGCAAAAGATTGTATTATCATCATGATATTTAAATTGGCATCTAAGAAATCATGTTGAAAGGTATATGCAGCTTTAAGCAAATCATAGGCACCTCTTATCTGTGCTTTTGCCTATCACTGCTGTGCAGCTCTTTCTGAGGAGAAACTTCACAGCTGTATAACAATTCAGGAATGGCAATGGAAGAAGTCAACATGAATGATGATTTATCTACCTGCAACTGCACTTTGTTAGAATGCTACTTCCATATTTCATTTTTTGTTCCACTTAGGAAATGGATAAAATTTTGCGCTGTCTTCACATTATTGCAGTGGCTTAGGCATCCTGCATAGGTATGATTCAGAAGAACAAAATCAGATTAAGTACTTACATAAGAAATGGAGCAATTCAGAGAATTTTAGTTGCCCAAATTAACCAAGAAAAATATTGTAGAGATAATTGCCCTTTTATTTTGAAAAATAAAATGAAAAAACTCTCAGCTTCTGAAAAACCAGTTGGCATAAGGTCAAAGACATTATTAATATGATACTGTCAGTAAAATGAGATGCCTGTGGAAAAAAAAAAAAAACATGGAAAAAAGGGAAAGGTTCCTTTAAGAAGCCTTTACATTGGCAGTTTTATTTTCTCCTTACACTGGAGCAAAATTCGGGCTTTGTTTAGTTAAAAAAGCTGAAAAATTATAAAAAGCAAAAAAGTGTTGTGAACTAAAGTGGAGATGTGGATTTACATGTTTCAAATTCCTTTATCTTTGTGACAACACCTGGACTCAGACGACACACCCATATTCAGTGGAACTTTCAAAATGCGCCCGATGTTAATATTAACTTTCTCTTCTGAATTCTGAACAGTTGATAGAGGTTAGCCTGTGCTTACTCTCAGTTTCCTCCTTCCCATTTCTTCCGCTCACTGCATGCCAAATTCAAAGACATACCTATCCATGGCCCAAAGAAAAGGACTAAGGAGGTTACAAAAGTGGCTAAAATATGTCAACAGCAGTTTTACTGACTGAGAATCACGGTTTAAATCTTCACACATTTACAGGTAACCGTAGCAAGTTGAGAGGTCAATGTACATTCTTTTAAATTGAAAAATGTATTTAAAATATAATTTACTTAAAACAGTTTATTGATTGATTCAGTTGAACTATTCAGATTATGGAAGATTTTGCAGTCTTTTAACTATGAACACATTCCCCAGGTACCTCATGGGTCCCTTAAAAGCTAAAGAGATAATTCATGTCAAAATTCTGGAGTTGATTCATTGCAAACCTACTCTAGGTAGACAGACCCGACCTTAATAGTTGCATCTGGACTCTTGAAGATCTTTTTTCTAATTTTCCACTATTTCATCTTCCAGTATCTTGAAAAACTGCCACAAAAAAACCCCACAAACCCCTAAGCATTCCCCAAAACACTTTACATACAAATCTTACCATTCTGATTGGGCTTTGGCTCAGATGTTAAAACAGTAAGTCTGTCAGAACAGGTAAACAACACAGCAAGGAGAACCGTACAAACATCTTGATCACAGCTGCTGTATAAGTTACTGTGCAACACAGGAAGGATTCCCCACAACTAAATATCAGGGAATACATTCCATACTTATGACATATGAATTTGAAGCCTATTTCATTCCCCAAACATAAAAAGAGATTAGAAACATTCATGAATATATGGGAACCTAGAATGAAGGAGGAAAAAGTAGGCATTCCCTGGGTGAACTTTGTAGGGGACAGTCTTTTTTTTCCCCTCAAAATGATGTGCATCCATAAATGACATTTCATATTGCTTTTCACTTACAGTCATCATATAAAAAAGAGGACAAAAAAAAAGCAAGAAAAATGTTTTTGCTGTGGCAAAATGTGACATATATATTATCTGTATTTTGATTGATCATACTAATTTCAATAATTTTTTTTTATAAATAACTTCTATGGTTATTCCTGCTTGTCATATATTAAAGTGTGCACTATGAAATGAACTTCAGGCTTGCAAAATGAAATTCACTCCAAGATTTAATACAGTTATCTTTAACAGCCATATCCAGCACTTATATATTACAGTAGTCTTTAATTAAGTCGTCATATGCCATCTTGTATCGGGACCTCTAACTAGATTACTAGATTTCAAATAGTCAAAAATCTTTGGAGTATTAATGAATTTTCACTTGCTTGCTTTCCTTTAAGTGTTTTTTTTTTTCCTTACTTCTTTTTCCGCTAACAGTTATTTGCAGATTTTGGTGTATTTATTAATTGGTTTTTGCTCTTTTTCAGTCTGCATTTCAGCATTTAGTTCTTTCTTTAAGCTTCCAGGACCTTCTGGAGCTACAGCTTCAGCCAGTTACTTTCTGAAAGGAATCTGGTTGATTAAAAAAGGCCTCCAGTTTCTGTCTTTATCTAATGGATGATTAACAAAGAATGTATTTAGGTCATCAGGACTTAGTTAGCAGAGAACAGATATTTATTTAGCAGATATTTGGGCAATTAAAGAGCCAGCTAAGCTTCGGAGAATGTGCTGGGAATGTCTCCAGGTAGGATGCAATTCTACAATATTGCAAGGTCTAGTTCTCAAGATGTGGCATATAAATTACCTGGAGTATCAAAAGAACTGGAGCAGTGAAGCATACTCTTATCCAGGTCCAGGCTGCAGCACCTGGTACTTCTTCCTGGGGTGGTCTCACAGTGGGAGGTGGGCTTTGGCCCTGGGTCAAAGGAGTAGTAGGAGGATGTGTGTGACCTTGTGGCTTCAATGATGGCAGGCAGGTGACAGGCAATGTTTTCACAGTGCCTCTGGAGCAGCATGAAACAAATAAAGGGGAGCAAGAGGCTACTTGTGGATGAGTGGTGGATGGAGACCTTCTGGCTGGAGAAAGCTGTCAGCTTACGTCTCTGGGCAGCAGGAGAAAAGCACTTTCTTTGCCCTCAGACCTGAATTTGTGGTATTGATGCATTGACTTAAAGGTGAGGAAGGAGAACAGACTCTGCTAAAGAGCAGCACAGAGGCAGCTGGGCCAGCAGTGAGCATTCACTCTGGAATGGTAGGGGACAGTGGCTGTAGACTCGCTGAGGGGGTGGGGAGCTGGTAGTGTCCATCTCTGTACAGGCTCACTGGCACAGGAGGCTTGCTGCCTGCCAGAGGCCCTGGTAAATTATTCCTTGGAAGTAAAGGGTATTTCCATCTTTCCAAAAGTGTTCTACTGCCTTTGGTAGCTAAGCTTTGTAGTCTTCTTATTTTATTCAAACACATTAATTGCACTCAGCGTGTATAAATCACTGTAATTTATTTAAAGGAGTCATCCACAGAAAACAATCTCTTTCTCAAGGACTAGGGATTTGCAGGCTAGAAAGAAATAGAAGCTGTGTGGTTTTCCTAGGAAAGAAAAATTATTCTCTGTTCCTTACAATAAGGAAAAACAGCTGATTTAAGGCCAAATGACTCTTGAAGATCTCAAGCTTTAAAATATTACACAACTTTTATAAAGTACATCTGCTGCTGATACTAGAATAGATATTAATGTTCAGTGTTAACAGACAACAGTCCTTCTGTTGAAGTTCATGTATATGGGCATATTCTTTATAATTCTCTATGACTGTTCTTTATAAAAACAAAAAAGATCAGCATTTTTTTAGTCTTGCTTGAAGAGTTGTACTTTCTATGCTTCCTCTCAGAAATTATTCAAATGATTCCTACTTGTGCACATGGAGTAAAATGGTACCATGAGCTATAATCTCATGTATGCCTCTCATGTCACAAGATGTTTTATAATTTCGGATCTACAAAAATATTGATATTCATCTGTTCCTAGTTCAAAAACACGAGACTGTTCTGGTGATAACAAATAGGAACAATCACTGGCCACATGACACAAAGACCTATGAAACAGGTTATAACATGCCTAATAAAATGATCTTGATGTATAAGATATCTATCCTGAAGCTGAGGTTGTAAGCTATATAATTGACATGTAGTTTGCAGCACACAGCAGCCTGAACCCTGGTGTTCCTAAAAAATTAAACTAAAATAAAGGTTTTCAGAAGTAAAATGCAAGAAATTGCACAGCAGAGCATGCCAGATAAAATTTGGAAACATTCACAACAGGTGGGCAGGCTTTTCTTCTAAAGTTACTTAGTTGATAAGTCTGCCTTGAAGAAGGAATTTATTTTTTCCAGTAACTCCCATCCCATCCCCTCTCACACAAAATAAACAAAACACATTTTTCCCCAGTTAGAACAAAAGGTTAAATTATTTCAAGTGCATACAATGATGGAAAATATTACAAAATTACCCCAAAATAGTGTCTGCCTTATTCTTCAGCCTGCTTGAGTACCCTGATGACTACTCCCTGTTCTATGGGTAACAGTTCTGTGTAGAAGAAACGGAGAGTTAGCAATAAGTTGCCAAGTGCATGGCATGACATTGATTAATATGCAAGAACATCCCTGTCTTCGGGTCTCTGGAGTCATTAGCTCTTATTAAGACTTGTGTATTGATATATATATATATATATATATATATAGCTTATCATATTAAAAAAATAAGCACTTGACATATTTTTAATGGTAGGGTTTCTTTAATGTGATGTAGAATTTATCAATGGCAAAGACAACACTGAAAATATTTTATAATATCAGTTTTATAATAACATAGATACATTTAGTGCTCCTGTGATGACATCCACTGCAAAGCATGAATGTAGGTGCTGTATACTTGGAGTGGAGATACAAAAAATTCTGACATCTACTTGTGTACCCATTTAAAGTTTATTCCTTTAAAGTTCTTCTATTCAAAGAGACTACTACATAAACAGAGCATACTAAACCCAGCTAGGTTCTGGATATGATTTAGTTTACTGTGAATGACTGCCAAGGCAGACTATATGGCCCATCCCAATTTCAACCTGCCCTAATTCCCTTTATGACTTTATTATTTAGTGCTGTTCTACTGCTTAGAGAGACCTAAACAGGAAAACCCTGGGCGTTCTCTGTTCAAGAAGTGGGTGGGATGAAGTTCTTCAGAGAAAACAAAATATGATCCACCTACAGATCATGTTAGGCCAGCTCCCCAATTTCCTCTAAGTAAAACAGAGGCCTTTGTTGCCTTAGTTACTGGAACTATCTATAATCAACAGCAGGATCCAAGTCCCCATACAGAACATCCTCCTGCATTTTTGATGGCAGTGTAGGATGGGAAATATTAACTTTTCTGTTTGTTGATTTTATTGTGAAGAGCAAAAAAGGTAGATTATTTAAGTCTTAGCAGAAAATAAAGTAATAAAAAAATCAACTCTCACAAAAAAATTCTGCAAGGTGACTGAATGGAGGGAGTATTTTGTCGGGGAGGGTTAGTATCCCCAATGAAGCAACATTCCTTTATTTTCCATCACTTTCTTAACAACAGAAAGAAGGACCACTGAAAACTGCATGCTAAGCTTCAAGGCTCAAGTAGACAACAGCAGCTACACTGGCAGAGCCAGACCACTGAAGCTTGTGAAACACTCATAAATGCTCCAGATAAGGTTTCAAACTGTTCCCTTTACCAGAAATGCAGGTATTGTAGTGTTATCTCCTATTTCTTCTTGGACACACAAGCTGGAAAATACAACCCATTATTTTCCCCTGTGAAGCATGATCAAGTCCACTTTCCATCCTTCCTATTTGAAAGCAAGAGCTTCAGTACAGTCATATTGGGGTGACAATTTACAATATTATGGAGGTTCAAAATAATCTTTAAGAAAGTAGAACATCCTGGAAACTTGATGGATTCTCTTCTTTCCCAGAATTATATGATATGATGTAGTGATTCCATGGCACTTAAAATGTATCTTACCTTGTGTGGCCATGGGCTCCCTTGCCCTGCTAATCATTCTTACCCCAGAATGGTCCCCACTTCACTGATAACAATTTTTGTGGGATTAAGTGTAGGCCATTTTAACTCTGAAAGCTGATGATGGAGCAAGGTGAACACCAGCACAAGACTAAGGAAGGGCTCTGGGTGAGATGGTATGGCTGAGGTGAGGTTGAGTTAAAGGAGCTTGAATGTGAGAGTAATGTCAAAGAAATACTGAGGCTAATCAAAATGAACAAGCAAATGTTTTCTGTCATTGTCAGCCATGAAGGTCTAATCAGAATGCTGTTGATTTGTATGAATTTGTGTAAATTCAGAATTTTCATTTAGATTAATTCAGATTTTAGAAGTTAACAACTAGAGTTTTATAAGAATTTTAGATTATCAGAAATCACTAGGATGCAATTTTAAAGCATTTAAATAAATTTAATAATTTTCTTACTTATATAGTATTAGTATAAACTATACATATTAGGAGAGTGTCCAACTCTATTTCATCATACCCTTTTACAGTACTTCTGCTTTGTTCAGCTAAAAGTAGAATATTTTATTGGTATTTCCAGTAATTTCCTGACAGCCATTCTCTACAGTATTGTAACATTATTCAAACTGCAAAATATTGTTTAAGTCGACCTTCCATGCTGTTGCTTAAATGGCAAATTATTTAATACAAACCTCACAAATGTGTAATACTTCAGGTTTTTTAATGTCAATTTCTTTGCATGGGACTTTTCCTAAACAGAAACTTCAGCTGAAACTACCCGGCATGGTTCATTTCCAAAACTAAAGGCTGACACAAAGTAAATTTTTTTTTTTTAATGACTGTCAGAATTTAAATTGTGGTAAAATCTTTTACGGCAGGATTTACACATTTCTTCTGCGAAGACTGTTAGTGGAACTGCGTGCTTGAGATGAAGGGATTGTTGAGGCGTGTTTTATTTTTGGCTAATCTATTTCATCAGAAATATTATTATTTGTACTAACACCAAATATCAAGGTTGACAATGTTGACAAACATTTGATATGCTCCTGAGCTTCAGACTGAAGGTCTTGAATGCACAAAGCCTATCCTTACTTGCATTTCTAAAAGTAATCTTCTGTAAGGATCTAGCATATATCTCTTTTCATCATTTTTATTTCCCCAGTTTTCATTCCTTCATAATTGAAAGCATAATGGATGGCTTCCAGAGAATACCTAACAGTGATGTTAATTGAAGCTATATAAAATGGAGCCATGATAAGCCCTATTAAAAAATAAAAACTTTTCATGGGAAGAATGCTGGACTAACCCATAGAGCTGAACAGGAGTCAATGAGCACACCTTGGCTAGTTTCTCAAAAGCCTTACCATTTTATTTTTATGGAAGTCCAAACCTGAGCAATAATTTCTAGTTTTGTGCGGAAATCTGTCTAAAATTGAGAAAGGGTGACTTAAGCTCTGCAGATTTTTGAGGTTCTGAGATTTTTGAGGGTGAGAAGGGAGCTGGGGGGCGCGAGTGCTTTCTCCCAGCTTCTAGAAGTGGCCCAGGCACTGATACAAGAAAAGAGAGCCCAAGCCTAAGCAAACCTCCACACCAGCACACCATGCAGGGGAAGCAGACACTGGAAGCCGTGTCCAAGGCAGCCCTTAAGCGCTGGGGCCCGTGGGGTACCGAGGCCCGGCGGCGGCGGGGCGGTGCGGGGCGGGCGGGGCGCGCCGGCCCGGGCAGCGCAGCGGTG
>WAAE01021942.1:24067-55385 GCA_013400495.1 Nicator chloris
AGCGCAGCGGTGGCGGCGCGGCCGGGCCATGGGCGCTGAGGCGGGCGGCCCGCGGGACACCGCGCCGGGCCAGCAGCTCCGCGCCCTCTTCTACGCGCTGCCCCCCGGAGAGAGCTCTTTCCGCACGGTGGAGGAGGTGCCCGACTACGTAGAGAAGGTGAGAGTCCCCTCCTTTCCCACCCTGGCTGCATCGCTCGCCCTCCTATTCGCCCGCCTGCGCCTGGTTACAAAAGCCACAGGCGCCTCACAGAAACCATGTCCGGGAAAGGGCACCTACATTAAGATAAAAGCGTCTTTCTCCCGTGGGCTTTCTGCCTGTAAGCTGCCGGTGTAACTGTGCCATCTGTTTTCATGTATTTAAATGATGACTTCTCCTGGTACCAGGAGCTGCAGTTTCCAGAGAAGCACCCCAGATAGCTGAGGGTTGGTGCTAACCTTGTATCCAGCAGCACGGATAAGATGAACAGTGACAGCAAACTGAACTGAGGAAACAAGAAAATACGATACTGTGCTTGGCTGTTATGATTCTTAAAGCAAGCAGAAAGTCAGGTTTCTCTGTGCCCTTAAGTCAAGCTCAGTCAAAGACAGAAAAATAAAAGGTTTCTAATTAAAAAATAAAGATTGTTTAAGAGAATTTAGAACAAATATTTGTGTTGGGACAGTGCTGTGTCCTAAATACCCAAGGCAAGAGTACAGAGGTCAAGGGTGAGAACTCCCTTGTCAGCAGGCAGCAGCATATCCTTCCCTCCCCTCTCACCCTGCCGGTTTATTCCCTTCCAAGAAGGTACCTTTGCTCCCTTCTGTCCTACCTATTGCACATATCTTGATTGTCAGCTCCTTCTGAACCCAGGTCGATGTCAGCTGCTCACAGAGACAGCAAATAAACACTATTTTGCCCATGTCAAAGTAAATTCAGCACAGCTTCAGTAAAGAGCTGCACTTTTTACATGGGTCTTGACAGTTCTGACTACCTCCTCTGCCAGGTAAACCTTGGACTGCTGCGCAGCAGCTGCTGGCAGACTGCAGTGGGGGTGTCGTGGGCTGTGCAGAGCAGTGCAGCACTGGGAATTGTAGTATGCAGCAGTCCCTCACTGAGGGATGTTATCAGCCAAGGTTGCCCTTTTGCATGAGGTAAGCAGAAAGCTGCTGCAAGCCCAGCCTGTGTGTGCAGTGTCTGGTCAATGGACTTGCTGTCCTCGGAGGTGTTTTGCAACTAAGCTGTAGTGTCATGATCACGGAAGATCGATGGTTTTGCACAGTCAGCTGATCTCTCCCTCCAGCTCTCTCTGCTATCTCAGTCTCTTTTACAATTCCCACGTTTCCAATGGAATATAATTCACCTTCTTGTCTGCAGCATACCTTAACATCCTTGGGCTTTCTTCTCCCATGTGCAATATTCATGTCAGACATTAGCCAAACCTGGAATTTCTTTACTAGGCACACAGTTGTAAGTCTGTGAAAAGATTCGTAATACTTTGAATTATGAAAATGCCTGCAGGCTTCTGCTGTTGTAGACCAGTGTTGTGATACACTTGTAAAAGAATATTTCTCACAAGAAAACCAACACTAAAAAAAGATTTCCCATTACAGTTGTACTTTGCTTAAATTCCTATCTTAGGTTAGGTGTGCTAGATTTCCCTCCTGACAGTTCATTTGTTGCTAGAACAGATCTTTTGATGCTTTTCTAGGTGGGCATATAAAAGTATTTTAGTGACATAACTTGTTTTAACTCTTCGGCTTTGGTCTGAGCTTAGTTCACCCGTCCTCTTCTGGCCATGTTTGTGGGCAGATGGCAGCTGTCTACAGTCCCTCTCCAGCTGCTATTCTTGACTGTTTGGGGAGCAATTACACCAGCAGTACATCCATTGGATTAGTCAGCAATGGATTAAATAGTGACCTGATGAGCCTTTCAAGGGGGCCTTGTAGTGCTAGCTCCTTTAGTTGGTACAGATACAGAAGTGGATATCTGAGCTCAACACAGAACAAAAAAAAAATTCTAGTGTAGAGCTGGTAACAAATGAAGGCCTCAAATAATTCACTCTAAAAGACAATAATGATGATGTAGTGTGAAACAAACTACTGATTATATTAGTGTCTCCTAAATAGTGTGGGATATTTTTTTCTGAGACACTGTAGTGGAATTTGCATCTCGGATCTGTGATCTCTTGCGTATCAGATAGATGAAAGTATTTCTAGGACATTAGATGACATGGCTACAGCTGTGGGGATATGCACCTTCCAACATTAGACAGGTGCCATAACCTTCAAATTCACCCAAATATTCATGGGCTTAGCGATCTGCAAAATTGAGCTGGTTTGCTTACAAAATATAGGCACGGGAGTGGCACCTTGAGCTAGAGTCACCTGTGCTGTTACATCTGGATAGGAAATGACAGTAGTGGGTGAAGCAGCTCTGGGTTTGAGAACAGAATAGTTAGCTTAGCTTGTGCAGTGTACTTTCTCTCTCTGGTTATCATGCTTCCATTTTCAGAAGCAATGTTCCCTGCACTGTTGCTCTGTATGTTGGCAAAGCTGTAGTAAAGGCCTCAAGTCCTGTGTAAAACATGAGCTGCTACCAGTGACAAGTCGAAAAACTCTGCAGCAATGCCCAGGGAAAAGTCACCCTTTCAATGAATTTTCAAAATTCTAGGAAAAGGGTGTGAATCTTGGATAATCATCATAGCATTTATTTTTATAAGACTTTTTGTCATGTAGAATTCAAATCCCTTGGTTTTTCCTTATTTCTGGGAAGTATGTCAATTTTGTTTCTCTGGGACAGGACATCTTGATTTTTAAAATCTGTACTGATGCTTGCCCATTCCTTTTAAGAGCATCCTCTTTCCTGTGGGTGTAAGATTAGGCTCTGCATGCTCTGTTGGTTGTTTTTTGGTTGGTGGTTTTTTTTTTATTCTCTCACAATCTACAGATGGGCAGGTGGGATGATTCTTATTGTTTGCCAAACATAGTTTTCCTGAACCATAAATTCACTTTGTACCTCGTTATGGTCTGAAATTATCACTTGTGCTCAGTAAAGACTTCCATGAGTCAGACTTCAGAAGAAAGAGTCCTTCTGCTGAAAACCCTAAAACGAAAGCTTTAATAATCACTGTTTTCCCTTTTGATTTACTCTCTTGAGAGCCTAAAGAATAAGTTCACGTTTAAACTCAATTCACATTTTAGGGTTTGCTTCTAAATAATGAGGCACAGAACCTTCATGTTTCGTTTTACTTGAAAGTTAGGATTCTTATGTTGTAAGGATCTGGGACTTTAAGAAAACAAAAAACTGTTTCAAGAATCGCAATAAAACTATGAGTATATGCTGAATTTTCAACCTAGAATATTATTCTTTGCAACAGTATAAAGTGGAAACTGATTTTAAATGGTCCTTTGCATTCTATAGAGTTGGTTACTTAAAATGGAACCATCTTATGCAGTACCCAGAGTAAGGCTTTCAAGTTATGGATCAGTTATTAAGGTAAACCACAAGCTAATTTAAGTCTCCATTGAGTATTTCTGCTGTTGGGTGAAGAGAAAAAGCCTGGAGAGAGAGTAAAACATTTGTGGACCAGAAGATACCAAAAGGATCTGTCTTATGTCTCTGACCTGTGATGCCAACAGAGATGTCAACAGTGGCTGTTTCTTAACTTTTTGCCATTTTCTTTTTAGGGACAACCTTTGAAAACAGTTGTAAAAAAAGCCAACCTCAATGTGTTCCTTAAATATCTTCATTGTCCTATTAACTTAAATTAAAAAAAAAAAAAAAAAAAAGAAACCAGGAAAAACAAGTACTGGTTAGGCTAGTGAGACTATTTTCTCTCTTACTTTCTCCTTTTTTCCTGAATTATTTGCATTCTTCTTCTGTTACATTACATCCTATCCTTACACTGTGGGTTGTTTGGGTCAGGGAATGCCTTATTATTCTCCACGACAGCAGCTGTCATAGTCCCATAAATAATATATACCAACCTTGATGTAGTTGATCCCATTGGTCTGCTTTGGACCAAGCTTAGTGTAGGTGTGTGAGAGAGGTGCAGTAATTTCTTAGATAGTAAGGGATATACCATAAATCTTTCCTTTTACAATCTCCTCGATGAGCAGGAGGTTAAGGATGTCTGAATGTTTCTTTATCCCCCTTGTTATGTATGACACTCCCCATTTGTGAGTCAAGAAGTGGTGCCAAGTGCTTGGCTGTTTCACAGCTTCACAGTGGAAAATATTTAATGAAGTCAGTAAGACAGAAGATATGACAGTGTACATTAATAAAAATTCAAGTATTTCAACTGTTTCAGAGGTTGCTAGGTACAATGAATCATTTTACCTAGAATACGGCAATTGTACATTTCCTATTAACTGTTTTTATTTGATGAATAAAGCACCTCACTTTCTCTGTTCTGAGCCCATTCAATTTGCTCTGCAGTTTCTGCTGTTCCATACCTTAAAACTGCTTATAGTCTGTACTAGAACTTCCTCTTAATATTGTTGTTATATGTTTTGTAGTTTTTCTTATTAAACCTCTCTTTTCTCTGCTGGAGTGTACAGCCATGATCATCAATCCTTTTTTGCTAAGTTAGGAATCTGTTATTTGATTTATCAATTAGAAAAAGTACATTAAAAATCTTGTCTACTTAGAAATGAAGCAGCTAAAGAGAGCAAAACAAGGAGTATTTATATTTTCCTAGAACGTTTTACTGATTTCAAATGGCAGGTTTTAGGTTTTCCTTATTCTTCTATTATTCTCTTTTATAATACATTTTATTATTATATTATTTCTTATTTATTCCAAATATTGAAAGATTTACCACACTGGTTTTCTTGGGTGCTGTTTAGGCTTTATGCACAGGTCTTCCCTTGCTTTCTAGTTTTTTGTATCATCAGTTGGTACCTATCAGAAACAGCCTTTTAGATGCCTAAAATGCTGTTGCAGAGTAAGCTAGGCACCTAAATTAAAAAGAGTCATGTTGATATTAATCTCTGTTCATCTGTTATTGTAACCTAACCCTGTGCTGCTGAAGTTTATGAACTTTCACATTTTCTAGACACTATAAATCTCTTGCTGTTTGCATGGTTTGAATCATCCAATTCTTCTTCTACTGAGCAATCTGGTCTATATCCATCTTAGTCTCTTTAGTGTCCCAGCATAGTAGGAATTCCCAGATCATATGTCACTTGTCAACAAAAATGAGCACCCTCCAAAATGCAATGGCATTTGCAGAGGCACCATACTTGTGTTAAAATGTTGTATGGGCAGGAGCAGCCTCTCTTCTACAGCAGTAGTTTAGAGGGTTCCAGGCAGTGAAGCTGCAAGTGTTTGCAGGTCATTTGAAGGGAGCAGAAGCAGCAGCAAACTTACAAGGCAAGTATGGCAGTGGTGCAGAACTGCTCTTGCATTTCTCTTGCCCTGCAAAACATCGTGGGAATTTCATGCCTTAATATAACCAAAAAGCAGTTTTCTAAATGTCTCAAAGGACACCTAAAGCTTTTTTACATAGCAAGGGAGTCTGTTGAAGGAACATTCGCATGCACAGAGATCTGATAACTGCTTCCCATTTTCCTTGTCACAGGCCTTCTAGATTTTGGTGGTGATGGCTAAAACGCTGCCACTGCCTAATTCCTTCCACACGTGAAGTGCAAGGACTGTTAGGACTCCACAGTCAGTAAAAAAAAAAAAAAAAAAAAAGCTCTACCATTTACTGTTACTCAAGCCTTTTCCCTGTTGCCTTGGATGATAAAAAATTGAGAACTAGTCTGATGGTCTTTGATGATGACAACTGATGTCACTAAAATGTTACAGTCCTAGCACCAGTTACAGCAACACCTGTCACTAATGGGTGCTGTTCCTGTGCATTTTCAGGTTGCCAGTTGATCTGGGGTGGAAGATGGACAGTAAGAATTGAATCCTAGACTAAAGCAATGTTGTGAGTGAGAAATGTTTTGGTCTTGTTCATCATTATACTTTTCTGCAGAAAGGCAGGAAACTGTTTTGCAGCCAGTACAATCCCAAAGAAAAAGGGGAACATTGTATCATTGTCACTTGGTCTGGGAAGAGAACAAGGTGTATGGCCCAAACTGGAATGCGCTGCATAGTTACTGTGCTCACTGATGAATGCACATACAGAAGAGCTGTTGTTGTCTGCAGTGAAAAGCATGGCAATAGAAATGCCAAGAAGACAGAAACTCACTTTACTATATCTTTCAGATAATAATGTTGGATGCCAAATTCAGTGGCTGAAAACACTCAAAAAACTTCAAACAATATCAAATCCAGACCAGATTCTGTTCTACTTTGTGGTTGGAGGAATCCACAAGTATTGGTGCTCTCACTGATTTACTTAATATGAGACATAAAACTTTGGAAAGACTTTTGCATTTTTTTCTGGTAATGTTTATGTGCAGAATATAAAAAAGAAACATTGTGGGAGTAGGTTACTGCAGTAGATTTGTGCTGGTGTTGTGGATTAAATGGTAGCCTTGGTTGTTCTGGTTTTTAAGGTCCATGTGGAGCTTTAATGCAGGAGTAGCTACTAAAGTGCCAGCCAATCTGAGAAGCATCTGACTGCACAAAATGCTGTTAGGAAAAGTGTATCTAATTTTATGTTGTTGTGACTTTCTTTTTTTTTTTTTTTTTTTTTTTTTTTTTTTTTTTTTTTTTTTTTTTTTTTTTTGCAACCTGTTTTTAGAGTATTCCATTCTTCATTACTTTTATTGGGCTGGAGTTTGCTGTCAGCTGGATTCAGAAGCGTAAGCTGCCGGGTCGGATCAATGATGGCATAAGTTCTCTTTCCTTAGGTATCCTGTCCCGACTACCAGAGTGAGTATATGAAAACAATCTTCAGATTGTTTGGGTTTTAATCACGAAGAAGGAAGAAAATAGAATTATGTATTGAAGTTATTGCTGCTAATCCAAAATGATTAAGCAAGACATCTGGATCTTTCCTTTTACAGTTAAATTTTAGTGATGTGTATAAAATCTTTCTAATGTGTAAGGCTAAATATGATTCTTGCAGGGTGCTGTCGATCTCCAGGTTACCAATTTATCATCAGTTATGTTATTCTGTTTTGGACCTTGCTGTCACTTTTTGCTGTTTCTGGGACTTCATCTGACTTGACTATATCTTATGTTAGACTAGATTTTTTAGAATCTGGGTTTTCTTTCCTTAAAATACAGAAAGAAGATAACAAAATAAACCCAACAAACCAAGTCTATTGTTTTTGTTAGTCGTTAAAAATAAAACTGTATGTATATAACCAGATCACTAGAATTGTTAATATACATGTGATCCAAAGTGCTTTGAACACAGTCATATGTTTGACTTCAATGGATTTTAATTCCTGAAAAAATTGTTGCAAACATGATCATATAATTCACTCTCCAGTGTAAAGGCCGTAAGATTTACCTGAATTAGTTTGATGATCAGAGTTGTATTTTAAAGAAATAGCCACTGTGGGTTAACTGTGATTCCCAGTGAAAAGATCCAGCCAATTCTTTATATAATTTGCTCTAAGAGTTTTCCAGAAGCTTTAGTTACTTGCAAGTAATATGTTTTAGATATGCCTTTACATGATATGAGCATCCAGAAGTTAGATTTTATTGCATCTTTTCTTTACAAATGGGATTACATTTCTATTCCCCATATATGAATTTGCAGATGACCATCAAATTGTATATAATCTCTTCATTATAAGAAGAAAAGTTTTTATTTGAGTTTGACTATATGGTGTATTTGCAAGTCTTTCAATTATTCCTCCAGTTCTTTTTGAGAATCCTCTGCAGTTTTTCAGCCTTCGTAGTGTTGATGTCTCAAGTGCACTGCACATTTGAGAAATTACTACATCAGTGCCAAATAGTGAAGTCATTTGTTCTCTATTTCTACTTGTTGTTCCTCCCTTTATATATCCCAGATCCTTTGAGCTGTCTTTCATCCCTGAATACTTTTTTGGATTCTGTGGCTTACATTCCTCATTCATAGGCAATATGTTCTTACGTTTGACCACAGTGAAATACATAGATTGCACATTTGGTCCTCCTGAAGTAGCCTCAATCCATGAAAGGTTGTCTTTGTTACCTAGAGATCCCTGGTTTGTTTCACTGCAGATTTTACTAGAAATCTTTTTTTTTTCAATGCAGATTCTTGATGAAACACATTAAAAGAACATAGCAACAACAACAACAAATTAGCCCTTCTGGCTGATAGAACTCATTTTGTGAAATGTGTAAATCACCCTCTTTGTAAGCTATTGATCATTTGCCATTTGATTGATTTTTTTTAGCTTTCTAATCAATACAATCTTCGACAAGGTCCATTAGGTACAAAGACAATTTCTGATAGGTTATGTTAAGTATCAGTAGTAAATATCCCTGATGAAACCTTTTGAAGACACACTCCAAAACTCTTCAAATATCTGAAAATGAGAGGCATGAGCTTTCAATATGAGAAATACCCAACCATAAAGTTATGTCTTCAAACAAAATTATGTCTAACTGATTTGAGAATTTTGTGAAGTTATTATTACTGCTAGTATTTTACCTGTATTCAAACTGGTTTTAATGACTTGTGAGCATGATCTTGGAGGAGCGACATTCAACTTTTCAATATGTTTTGTAGATTAATTAAATATTTATCAACAGATTAGATTTGTGTGCAATAACACATGGCCTTGATAATGGGTTACTGTAGTCTGCACGAAGCTAATATTGAAATAGATCAAATGTCGCTTCTTCAACTTAACCCAAATCTTTTAAACTTGACAGGCTTACCATGCTGAATATTTACCTTTATTCATCTGAAATATTCAGAACTGATTAAGTTAAACAAAGGGCCTGAGATATATGTAAAATAAGTTTGAATGGTTTTGCAAGCCCTTTTGGCTTTATTTTAAGAATACTGAAACACTTGAGTTGCACTCATTCCTGGAAGAAATGCTTGCTAAGAAAACTAGCGTTGTGTGTGTGGAATGCAGCTTTGCAAGGTGCTGAGTACTTTCATTATCTTGGCACTCAGTCCTTTGCTGCAGAATTTGGCTTGCGGGCTATGCAGTTTTGCTTTGCAAGATTGTTTCAATCCAGTGAACCAAATGATCCTTAAGGATTCAAAAGTTTGCAGAGTTTGGCAAATCTCCAAGATCAGTACACCTATTTATTGTTACACCAGCACAAGGAGTCTCTTCCAGGTTGCTTGCACAGCTCTCATGACTGGAAATACCAGAGCCTCCTCAAGAGTACTTTCCAAAGAAGAGTCCTGTAACACTTCTAGCTTTTTGGCTGAAGTGAAAGAAGCAGGCAAAGTACAGACTTCCTAAATTATTTAATCTCATGTTAATATTGCAATTCTAATGGTGACTGCTTAGTGTAACACCTCTTTTATAAGTAAGAGGAGTTGTGAATAACAGACTGGCTAAAAAGGCTCTAACTGAAAAAAACAGAACACTTTACCCTTCTGTCTTGTGCTTCCATGGTGTGAAAGAACTGGGTCAGACAAAAAAAGGGGGAAAAAATAGCACAGGCACAAATCTGTTGCTAAGACTTTCACTTCAGTCTTTCCCTTTCAGGAAGAAAAAAGGTAGGGAAAGTTGACAGAAACTGCTAAAACAATATTTCAGCAGAACCCACAGCATCAGGGGAAATAGTAGTGCAAATCATTAACAGCTGAAGGTTAGATTAACACACCATTGATAGTATCCTCTCCCAGGGACTAATTTTCATTTTCTCAACTAACAGCAATGGTTTGCCACTTCCTTAAAAAAATCTGTGGTTGGGTCTAAAATGGTGGCTTCAGTCTGTTAGTTAAAATGAAGCTTCAAATGTGTCATTGCAAAGAGGTCCTTACATTTAATGAAAAAATTAGGAGTCACTAACCAAATTCAGCCTCTAAGTATTTTTTCCATTTCAGAGTCTGTATAACAGAACTATTGTATGTTTCGAGGGCAAACAGTATTTATTTAGTGTTTCATACTTCAACTTTCTTTTGAGAAAGTGCAAATCATAAATTGTTGATACTTGAATGCCAAATGTTAAAAAGGTAGGTGCAAGAGGAAAAGTCTAATCAGACACGGCAATGTTTTTGTTTTCGGGCTTATTAGACTAAATAGCATGCAGTAAGTTGAATGGTTTGTGCATCCATATCATCTCTTGTAAAGTAGCCCATACATTTCTTGAATATCATTTTCTCTGCATTAATGCATACTGTGAATTCCTCTGCATGTGTAAATACTGAATGTTGTATGGAATGAAAATTAATTTAGGAGAAAGGGAGAAACTTGTATTACTAAGTTTACTCCCGGCATCCTAAATACTGGTAAAAAAATTCTGAGAACTTTTATTCTAAATAAATAAATAAATAAATAACTTTTCTAGCTAACCATTGCCAAGAGACTTTAAATGCTGCTTTAAAAATATTCTCCCAAGAGAAAGTTTATTTTGGGTATGACTATCCATTTTACAAGTATGTGCATTATTTCATATTGACCCGTTTCTTCTTTTAAAGCAGCAGACCATAAATCAAAAAGTGTTTGGGGGATAACTGAGGTAGGTATGTGTTCAAACTAGTTGGGAAAGTATTTGTGCTTTATAGTCATGCTCAATTGCCAATTTTTAGTGTTCTGCTCTGAACACAGTTGTACAGTGTATGAGTGTATATGTATATAATGTCTGACATAGTTTGGTCAGTCAAGTCTGCAATGAACTTCTCCATTTCTAAAGAGAATATTATAGTCTGTATACATTATTTAACTTGATTTTTGAATCAGAGGAAGTTCTCTGAGTTCTGGAGTTGTCTGAATTGTTGAATATGACAATGGAATGAGTAAATGCTTTTTGATTAGTTCATGCTATTAAGTATCTTAAGATATCTACACATCAGCAATAATTAAATCAAAGGAGTACAAATGCTGTTTCTGCTGTAGATCAGTGTATTCAGTTTTGTACATCATCTGGATTTTAAATAATCTTTTTTCAGAAGCTGGGTTGAAGAGGCAATTTCACGTACATTTTAGACAGCAATGCTCCCAAATGAAGCACCTTGGATTGACTGATACTTCTGGTTGCTCGTTCCTCCCTCTGTACCTTCACCCCTCTTTGGCCAGCATCAGCGTTTGCGTTGCCCTGTGCTGAAGTGGCTTGGGAAGCAGGTCCAGCACCTCCCCATCACATTAACCTGCATCAATTCTTGCACTATGTCTATGTACAATTTTGTGCTAGAACAAGAAACAGGATTGGAAAAGAGCAGCCAGGGTTACAGGAAAAGAAACACTCAATGCTTTTGTAGCATTACTGAGTTATCTGCTCTATAACATATATAAAATTGCAATCTGAAACCCAAGGTTTTCAGTTTTTAAGAGTAACAAAATACAGTGCTAATTAGAATATGGTTGCTTCAATTTGGTGCAAGTTATTCACAACCTTGTGGAGCTAGGAATATCTTAACAGAAAAAAATTGCCTGCATGGATTTAACCATTTGAAGTATGTGCTGATTTCCTGAAGTACCTATTAGATATGTCGTATGTGACTACAGAAAATTATAATCTCATAAATTACTGATTGCATTTCGTAGAAGAAAATTTGATACGTGCATTCTCGTAAATTATATTTTCACTTCAAGACTTATTAGGTACATTTTTTCTCCACATCTGTTTGACTAAGACTTTGGACAGATGTTTGTTTAGAGCATGGTCAGATGTGTTGCTTCTGGTCCAGCTGCCCCCTCAGATCTGCCAGCATAACTGCACAATTAATTGCTCCCTAACCTGGTCCTGACAAAGTGATCTTGCTAAAAGCAGAAACAAAAGCCCCCCAAGAACTATAAAAGAGGTGTTTAAGCTCAGCTGCATTCATTTTGACAGAGCCAGGTCAGGGAGCAGCTATGCATGCAATTATGGTGGCAGGTCTGAGGGCTAGTAACCACCACACTTAGGGCAGTGATGAGCACATGGGGCCAAACTGGAAGGGTAGTCACTTAACCTGGTTAAATGGGAAGTGGAGCTGCTGTGCCATGCCATGCCCTTAAACCAACTGAACTTCTGGCTACTGCACTTCTGTCTTTCTTGTACTCACTTATGTAGTCCTCTCTTTCTCTTGTGTTAGTTCAGGTGCTCATCTGATCCCAAGTGGAGTTATTTTAGTTCACTCTGTGAGCAAAAAGGTATTTGCTTTAGGCAGAGAGACAGGCAAATTGTCTGGCAGTGGAAAAGAGGCAGCCAAGAGCTGTCAGTCTTCAGGTTCAGTCTCTACAGAACCTGCAGTCACGATCATGCCTGCAGCAGCTAGTTATGGCAGTTTAAGGTGCTGTCAATAGATGCGTCCAAAAAATAGAATTTTTAATAAGTAACAGGCCTGAAGAGACAGAATCTACTCACCTACCTATTCCTCCCACTCTCCAAGTAGCACTAGGTAGTTTCACAAGAGCACCCTTCTGGCTTCACTCTCCAATCTTCACACTGTTGATTGTTCCCACATTTTGCCAAAGGTCACAGCCCTCACAGCTCTGTCAAAGGAGCAGGTTTTGAATTAACTCACTAATCTTCTGTAGGTAAAGCAGTCAGAGTAAGATAAACAAATTCAGTAAGGGAGTAATGCTTTGCAGCAAGATCTGATAGGATTTTCAGCAGGCAAGCCTGACTCTGGAAGGGGGATTTTCAAAATCAGTTCAGTTAACTCATGGCAGTAACTGTCTTAACAGAATGGTTTTTGTTTAATCTAATTAGTTTGCTGGTTTTTTGTTTTTTTTTTTTTTTTAATCTGGTTTGCATTGATGAACCAGTTGGCACTAAGTCAGTAAATTAGTTACTCCTGTGTGGATTAATTATCCTATGTTCTTACTGTATCACTTTAACAAAGTTTTATAATTTTGGTGTAAATTGTGCCATGTCCTCCACTAAATCCAGCTGTCCCCAGTAAAGATGCTAGTGCTTCCTGCCTGCTCTCTCATGCTCATCACTACCTCTCTAATCCCCTTTCAATCTGAACCCTTCCCAGGCATATCAGCAGCCTTATCTTCAGAGGTTTCAACTGTAGAACTTTGGTGCTCTGGTTCCATTTGTTTGAAGCAGGCTGGAGAGCACACGTAGGCATAGCTGCTGGCAGAACACAGGAATACCAAAAAGACAGTGCTACTTTTTAGTGATGACTAAGGAAAGATCTGAGCCAGAATTTGAATCTGGAGTTTCTAATGAAATTACATATAGGCTACCTTGCATTACAAGGAAGGATTTGGGAGAGCTTGGATATTCTCAAACTAATTGGCTGAAACAACTGGTAGTCCTTATCTACCACAATGTTTTATAGATTGTTGTATTTCACAGAAACCTGTTAGGGATCTAGTTACTCTTTTAGGTTGTAACATCTTGCAGAGAATGCATATTTTTCAACATCCTTAGTATTGTATCATGGTCTTTTTCTGTATGGTGGGGCCAGTAAGTGGCTTGATGATTGTCCATTCTTAATGTCAGAGCCCAGCTTTACACCTGCCATATCTTTAGAAGCAAAGAGAAGCTGTCAGGGTACATTTTCAAATATACTTGGTCTTTTGTGAAAGCACATACTATGAACTGAATTTACCCTTATTGAAAATATGGTATTAAGTTCAGTAGTCTCTGTAGCTCACAAAATATACCGATTTCTCAAATCCATTACATGTTGTGCAAATTTTTTATTCCATATTTTTGTATTTTCTTTAAGCTAAATTGTGTAATTTTTTCACACATTTTGAAAAAAAAACTAAGAAAATTGCTTCTGTATAGAGTACCCTTCTGACTGAAGAACATCTCTGCTAAACAGTGAATTAATCTTAAGTATGAACTCCACTAGATGGAGCACAGGGGTAGCATTTTTAGAGCTGACCAATCTAGTTTCTTGGGTCAACACTTAAGAAGCTAGGAAAATTGGGGAAAAATGTCTCTTAATGATTCTGTAAACCAGTGTTACAGATCTGAAAAGAATAGACTTTCACCACTGTGTATCATGGACGAAAACAAACTATCTTTTAAAACATTCAGAAGTATGACCAAAGCAGTTCAACATAAATCCTCATGTAAATATTTTTCCTTATTTCATCATTTGATGTGCTATGATGTTTCACTGAAACTATTTCACTGTATTTTTATAGACCATAGGAACTCTTACTAGTTCCTTTGGTTTTTCTGACTCTATCTAGAACAATCTGAGTTGAATAGAATACCCTTTTCTCATTACTTGTTTATATGTGACCTTTGAGAATATTATAGACTTTTTCCCAACCTAACTTAAACTATAATGCGAATTTGCTCATTTCAGTGGAACAACCAAGTAGGATGGATCAAAATCAGACCCTCAATTGGTAAAAGGTCCTAGTCAAGCATATGTATTAAACTCATGTGGTGATATTTGTACAAATATTGAGAAATCAGGAACACTGTAGGACATGACATTGTAGAATATTCCAGTCTAGTGTATCCAGAAAATACTGGAATAGAATTTACTGTTCCCAGTGCTGTATAAAAAAAATACAACTTCCATTCTCATAAAAGAAGAAGAATAACCTACAAATGCCAGAAGCTCAGTCATACTGAAGGTTTTAAACTAGGCTTTTTAGTCTTTTAAAGATACCATGTAATTAAAAGTATCTGAAGACCTTGCATAAACTCAGGGCATAATGAGTTTCTAGGGTGGATCACTGAAGACAGTGAAACTTCTCATGAAAATATCTCTGTTGTATTTTTAACTGATACAATTAAAAATTTACTTACGAGCCCAGATAAACAAGTGACTTGAATTATGTAGCAAGACTAGAATTTAAAAATAAAAAGTGTAACTCTGTTGCTCGTTTTCTTCCAACACCTCTTGCTTCTCCTTTTATTCCACCCACTGCTGTAAATTAATATTAGTGTCATAAATTAGAGGATAAAAAGTGAAGTGCAACAGGAGTAGGTTTGGTAAGTATACAGGCAGCTCTGTCAGGCAAAATATTGTGCAATACTGTGTGCAACACAACTAGAAGGAATACCTGAGTCACCTCCCTTTTACTTCATTTTGAATTTGATATTTTCTTTTGTCCTTGAAGAATACTGGAAGTATCTATCGTTTAGGCTGAAATGCTGGAGAAGAAAGCCATCCTGAGGAAGAGGAGAGGCTTTGATTCAGCTTTTGTGTCTGGTGGGAACATTTTCTCAAAATGTAGGTGCTATTTCCTGTAATCAAGGGTTTTCCAGAGCCTGATAATAATTTCCCAGCTGTATCATTTTGGTGAATTATTTTTTAGCCTTGGGTTATTTCATGACTGGTTTTGCATATTAAGAATGGGAGAGGAGATCATATTCATCTTGATGATAGAAAACAGGGAATAGAACTCCCACAGCTCCCTCTCCCTTTCCCTCCACCTTGTGGAAAGTTTGGCTTTGTGCTAAAGCGTGAAAAAAGCCTTGACTGCAGTGTGTCAGGCATATTTCAGCTCGATTTGTGTCAACCCTAATAAGTCAGCTGACAAGGTAATAAATTGGGTGTCTGTTCAAGACCTGGCACCTGTACAGGAAATAAAAGGGGATTTCAGTTGCAGCAGATTTGCTTTGTTTTACAAATGGATCTTTTCTCAAAGCTCCTCTACCTCCTTCCCCCTTCTTCTCTTTACTGAAATCATGTTATCAAAATGTTTATTTCAATTGTGGCTGGAGCCAGTTTTTCATCTGGAAAAGAAAGCTCTATGAATCCTTGGAAATGGAAATCCTTATGATTTCCATTCTGAAATAAAACCTTACAGAGCATTTAATTATTCATGTATCCTGCTGTTACATAAATGGTCTGAATAATTTCAAATAATTGAGACACTGCCTTTGTTCCGCATTTTGAAACTTTACATTTGTATAGTTTGAATCAGGCTAGGAAAACAGAATTTATTTAACCCAGGGAAACTGTAGTCGTAATATCTTACTATTTTTAATGATAATATAACCTTGTGACCAGGGTGTCTTAACATGCTTCCCTCTGTGCATGACCTCCAAGGATGCAAGTCTGTTACAGCCCTTGAGAGCAGAGCTTTTGTAGGTCCAGCTGTAGGGTTGTGTTTTTAGCTCAGGGGCACCAGGTCACTTCCCAGTGTGATGTGAGGTGGTGACTGCAATAGTGTGAGAGCTGAGGCAGTTTCCTTGGACTAGTCACTTGTGGTACACAGATCTTCCTCCATGCTTGGAAAAGAGACAACAGCTCCTGTCTCTGACCCTTTTCATTTTTGGTGACTGTCCTGGGCACCGTGGAAGAAGTTTCCTAAAGATTTGTTTTTGGGCTCTATGGCTGGAGGAAGCAAAACAGGACCTTGCGTTCTTTGAAATGGGCAGCTGCCTTTTCTTCCAATTGAATTTCTTCCACCTTTTCCCTCCTTCATTATCCCATAGGGATCTAGAATAAGTAGATCTTCATTTCCACGTGGAGAGTTCATCTCCCAGAATTTCCTTCTTGGACTTTTTTAATTAGAGGAAGTGATAATCTGACCCAGTGGAAGGTGAAAGGCGAAATCATTTATTAAAAACAAATATTATTGCCATTAATTAAAGTACATAGGGTCTTTAGAAACAAGGAGATGAACTCCTAAGGTTGTAACAGTTGCCTAAATGTGCTTTGCACATAATAAGAAAATTTTCAGCAGCAATGTTCAAAATCCAAGAAGATAAATCTATGTAATGTATATAATAAAGTTTTCTATACAGTCTGTCTATTTTAGGATTTATTACTCTTTATGCAGAGGATTGGACTAGATGACAAAAGCCTTACCTATCCACTTCTGTCACATTTATGGTTACAACATTTAAGTGAGGAAAAAGTTTTCTTAAGTTATCTTAGTATTTTCAAGAAGTGAAGAAGGAATTTGAGGGAAAAAAAGGGGGAATACAAACCTCTAAAACTGCAAGGGAACTTTAGGAATTATAATTGAATGCAAGCTCTGGTCTTTCCGATCACACTGTAAATTTAAAAAAAATACTTAGTTAAGCAACTCTTCTTTCTCCAGCACTGCCTAGTAATATGATGGATTACTCTAAATTAATTACAGTAATCAGCTAACATTGTGTGCTGTAGAGTTGTGATCAAGCGTGAAGGAAAGAATGTACAGCAAATTGCATATATAAAAAATGTGTTGCAGGGTTACCTCAAGGTTTACACCTTGGCCTCAGCCTGTGGAAAAAAAAAAAAAAGGACTCGAGGGTGAAATACTGAAAGCTGATCAAAAATGGAGGAAATGTTCCAGGTCACATATCTTTGGATGTACTGCAAAAGCATTATATGTTAATAAAAGCAGAAGAATAAAGTAAGAAAACAGTACCTAATAATAACTGATACTCTGTGTTGCAAGAGGTGTTTTAAATTTCCTGGTCATTGAAAAGATGTTAAGAAATGCCCATTTCTTTGTGTTTGAATAATATCAGCTCCCTTCTGACCTGTTGTGAAATGGATTGAGAATTTATACTGAACTCTACAGATTCCTCATGAGGTGAATTGCAAAAATCTGCTTGGACACATATAATCTTCTTTAAAAATATTTATAGAACACAGCTCTTATGAAAATTAAACATGTTCCAGGTGTGTATGGTCCACCTTCTGGCACAGCCAAATTGTTTTTGAAGTGGTGGATACACCTGTCCTTGCTAGTCAAGGGAAATTCTTCATGGTCAAGCTGCTAAAATGAAATGAAATTTCATGGGGTTTGTTGTGCCTTAGTTTTATTTGAGAGAAAAACTTGTATGGTTGTAGTAAAGCTGGGAATGAGTTGTAGGTAAGATGTGCACCTGGCTGTGGAAAAAGTATTAGTTCTTTTCTTCCTGAGCAACAACTACTTGCAGTGCATCAGCTCTCAGGATAAAATGGTGGATGGGATACTATTATGCTTGCAGGCTCTTACAGGGAGGTTGGGATTTTCAGATGACTTTTTGTCTTCATTAATAGTGAAACTAGCAACACAGAAACTCAAGGTGTTTTGTTCTAGCTTTATTCAAAACACTTATGGGAAGAGGTGCTAATGCCAGGAGTATAAAACCTCTGAATGGATGTCTTTGCAAAAAGATGGAGTTCAGCTATAGCACGGGGGATGGCTTACAAGCTGAAACAACTATGTCTGCTGAGCTTCCCTTCTGTTTCAGTGCAGCTGCCCAAAAGGACAGGGCATGGCCAGACTGTTTTCAGGGATGTTTTCCAGATGTGTAAAAAAAGTCTTTAAAGGGGGAGGAGTATGTATCCTTTTTTAGTTTTGCAGATTCTAGTATTTTTCTGGCCATGCTGTCAACTAGATCGGAAATAATATAGCTGAAAAAAAAAATAGGCAAAAAAGGGAGGGTATTGAAAGAAATACCTCTGAGAAGTGGTACTGGGGCAAGAATGAGCAGATGTGGACAGAGATGCACAGAGAATCTTTCATCTGATTTCACTGTGAGATGATGTTCTAGATGAGACTAAAGTGAGAGATGCTGGTCTGTCCTTTGGCTGAGATTTTGCGTGGCTGTAACACGAATGTGCAATTTGTTGCCACTTATTTTTAAGTAGTGTCTACCGGTGTGCTATCTACCATGTTCTTTGGAAGCTCCCTGAATTTATATCCCTGAAGAGTCTTTCTTCAACTATGAATATGTTTTTAAGGTCTTGCAGGATTTGTACAAAGGTGTTGCTGAATAATTCTACCACCTCCCCCCCACAAAATAGCAGCAGCATAACATCTGAGATCTACATTCTATGTGTGTGTGTGATTATCTTATTTCTTACTCTTAGGTCGTAAACGGGGGTGAATTTCACCTACTGATATGTAAAAAGAGGATATTTGTGACTTTTCTATAATTAGTATCTTTCCCCTACTTCTCTTTTTTTCTGTTTGCTGCTTTTCAGAGGCTGATGCAATTCAGTTCACCACCATTTCACTACATTTTCAGCATCACAACAAAGGAGAGTAGCAGGAGAAGGTGTGGGGAATCTGCTATAAATCCTGCTGTGGACTAGTTTCTTCTACAAAATTGCCAGTTTAAATATACATCCATCTGCATCTGTGGCACCATTTCGTGGCTACTTAAGCCAGTTGTCACCTGGGCCATCGCAGTGCCTACAGCCTCTCACCATTCAGTTTAATGCTTCCTGATTCATCCAAAAACTCACCCAGCAAAATCAAAGTAATTTGTTTGGAGGTAGCTCAGGGCCCCAGTTGGTGAAATGAGGTGGTAGGGTGCTGAGAGGAGGGTGTGACCGTGGCAACCCAAATTTGTATTAATCTGAGCAGTTGTGGAGAATTGCTACTAGGTTTGGCTTGCCCGTTCCAGAGCTACTTTCTTCCTCCTTTTCCTGGTCTCAGTGGTGAGCCTATGTTAGGCCAGGGATAGCTGCTCTGTCCCTGTAGTCCAGGAATTCAGCAGCAGTAAGAACTCAGTTCAGTAAGAACTGCTGTCTGGTGGCTTTCCTTGCCTTTGCAAATTCATTATTTTTTTCTTTCCCTTTCTCAGAATCCTGCCATTTCTCTCTACCAATTGCCCTTCCCCTTTTTTTTAAAGGCACTGGTCTTTGTCTCCTTCTGCTGCATTTATCCTCTTTTAAAGTGAAGCGATATGCTGAGCAGATCAAACATTTCACTGCTCCCCGAAGTCCTGTTCCCTTCCACGTTCTTTCCTGTAACGGAAGCAGTCAAGATATTTTAATGTAATACATTAGTGTTTCAGCATAATTGCTGCTACACTTCAATCAGTTCTGACTTACTAGTTAGCAAGTATGGGTTTCTTCCAGTTTTGGGAAAACAGGAGCACCATAACGCCTGCAGAGCACAGGAGTGCTTCAGCCTTTGAGTGTACCTAATGCCACAACATGGGGTGGTGAGTGGGTGGGAGTTGGTTTTAGAAACCTTGTAGACACTAAGCGAAGGTTGCACTGAAGTTACAGTGGTATTACTTGACAGAGGTTGAAGAACTTGGAGACTGGTTTTCTGTGTTGTAAAAAGACTTCCAGCTGGTAAATTGTAAATATATAAAAGGTTCTGAAATTAAAACTGACAGAATTACTGATAAAAATTTCTGGATCTCTGTTTCAGTGTTTTATTCAGAAGTATTGAGTTAATTAGTTACATATACGTATGGAATAACTACAGACTCTTTGAACTGCCCTGGGACTCACCATGGACATGGTATTTGACGCTTCTGGGAGTGGACTTCGCATACTACTGCTTTCATCGCATGAGCCATGGTAAGGCTTAACAAATTTTTCATGTTTGAACATACAAAATACATTAGTTATCTATCAATAAAATGAGGTATTCATTTTTGTTTCTATACTTAATCTACTCTAAGCGTAAGTAGTTGCTCTTCTTCCCAAGGGTTAGCAAAGACAAACTTTAAGCATGGAAAACAGTTAATGCATCATACTCTATACAGTATAACATGATTTTGTGAAAGGAAGGAGTATCATTTTGAAAGCAGTTCAACAGAGAAAGTGAAGTATCATGAAGAAAAAGTAAGGAGAAAAACAGTAAGTACATAAAAATTTGGGTTCAATATCTTTATAAACCTGTATGAAAAATACTGCAAAGTACAGACAACTATTTCAAAAGAAACTGGTGGATGTACAAACTACAGAGCAGTAAAAAGCAAAGTGGCCAAAATAATGGAGCCTGTGTAAATCATGTCAGCCATTTCTGTACATTTATGTCTGTCTCATTACATATTTCTGTTCTCTAGTGAAAACAAATATCAGCTCTAGTCTTTGATACCCTATCTGAAAATGCAATAACGCTTTCTATCAATCCTAGTTCTGGGTCTGTAGTAACGAAATAAAAATTGTTTTGTTTTTTAAGAGGCTTTGGACTGGGCTTATCAAAGCCATGTGCCCACAGCTCACAGAAGTTGTGGGATGTAGTAATGATACTTTATGTAATGTGCTTTCAGAAAGCAAAAATGCTCTGCTGCCAGTAGGTCAGTGGAATATATGGAAGTAGGTAAGAAAGGAGCCTGAGCTGCTACAGGGAATGGGAGAGAGGAAGGGTCCCTCCCAGGTGGAGATGGCAGGCGGGTGTGAGAACAATGCTGGGTGGGTGTAAAGGGATAACAATGGTGGGGGGACGGGGCGGGAAGCGAGGAAGCAGGGGGAGCTGGAACAATGTGTCGAGGGGGACATCACGGCCGGGAGCTGGGAGCCCTGCGTGGGTGTACGGAGACTGGGAATACACTTCACAAACAATGACATTAACAGTGCTGGCAGGGCTACAGCCTCAGGCTGAGAACTGCATAGGAGCAGGAGGCTATTCCTGTGTTTTAAAATAAAAATAATTGCCTTCAAGTGTTAGAAAATCACTAGCTTGGCTGTGCTTTCTCTGGAGTCAGTAGTAAAATTCCCACTGGCAGAGAAGGGAACAGGGCCATCTCTGCAATTTCTAAAGAAATGGATATATTTCTGTTCCTGCAGCAACTTTGCATTTACTCTTCTCTGTTTTTGTTTTTGGTGGAATACGTTGGAATTAATCTCAATAGGTGTTTTAGAACTAAAATACAAACCAATTCTATATGTAATGGAGTTGAAGAAACTCTAAGAAAATGCTTTTCTCCTAAGAACGCCAGTGCTGAGCTATTCAATAAATGTTAATTTACTCTCCTTCAGGTTACAGAAATATTGTTCGCTGTTAGGTCTGTGCTATTTAGCAGGGAACTGATGAAACATTGTAGAAAATCACTCTAACTGGAGATTTTAGTTTAACCAACACTCTACTCTGGTCGAACAATGATGAAATCTGTAGCACGGCAACACAGCTGCAAAGTCAGCTGCATTGGAAGTTGCTGAGGAAATTCAAGGAGATGGTTTTAAAAAGTCATGAAAAATATCTTTGCAAAATGAGAAGAAAGGGCACTGGGAAAGTTGCTGGTACAAGCAGACAAAACACACCTTTGCGCTAGAAAGTGACAGGGCCTGGTGATTCAGGCTTGGATCCTACAGCAAAGTTAAAAATTAATAGCATATGTATATCCCAGGAAGTTCAAGATGTGTGGGCTACCCCTAATTGTTTCAAACTGAAAACCTAAAATTCAGATATACTTTTTAGTTGTTTCTTAGAACTTGATATAATTTCAATACTAAGGATTATCATCATCATGTAGATTTTCCCGGCTGCAAGCAATAGTTTGGTAACTCAGTCCCCTGATATTTTTAATACTTTATTTCATGTTGTCCATTAATAACTAGATTTTTCATTCTACTATTTTATAAATTTTCTTGAATCACTACAGATTTTAAAGTTTCTTCTGTTGGAGAAACCCTACTTTGCAATATAAAATTTTTACCCAGCATTAGAGGATGTATTTTTTCCTCTTCACTATATGCATGTAATAGCTATTAGCCTTAACCTGAAGTTATACAGCAACAAAAGGAAGTATTTTTAGGTGTGATCTCATTTTGCAAGGGATAGAGTTATTCTAAGTATGTACTTGTATTTTCCATTGTTTGCAGTAGCCACTGAAAGGTTAGAAAATAAAATGCTTCACCACTTATTCCAGCATTCTTCTGGGTCTCATCCAAAAGCCCTGGCAGTCAAAGGGTCTACTTAGACACTGCTCTTTCTTGTGGCATTTTAATGAATTTATAAATCAATGTAACTTTTCCCTTTGTTTCAGTAAAAACACCCATTATGGCTGTATTACTAAAGTATGCTGTAAAATCATAGGTTTTATTTTAAATATTTTTTTTAGGGAAGGATATGTGGATTTGAAGGTTTTTTACCAGTTATTTTAATCTAGCATATATGGATTACTCCTCAAGTTTCCTCTCCAGGTGCAGAGACCTTGTAGAGTTACTCCTGATAGTAAGGGGGATTTGGTGGTCCCAGAGCAGCGCTGAG
This sequence comes from Nicator chloris, assembly GCA_013400495.1. Classification (NCBI taxonomy): domain Eukaryota; kingdom Metazoa; phylum Chordata; class Aves; order Passeriformes; family Pycnonotidae; genus Nicator; species Nicator chloris. The sequence continues at coordinate 46,868 of WAAE01021942.1, forward strand.
CCCCAGCACACCCTCCCCACGTCCTGGCCTCACAAATACTCCTGTTGCAGACAAATAACAGCGGCAGTAAGGAATTTGGAGGCTCTGTAAACTGATTTCTCCAGCAGCCACACCTTTTAATCACAGAGGGAAATCTAGAGAATTCCAGATCCATGCAAAAACACGGCTGCGGGTGCAGAGCCCTGGTCCTGGCTGAGGGTGTCTGGTGCCCAGCTCTGGTGTGGGGGGCTATGCCACACCCAGGGCCACCCCTGGCCTAAGCAGGTCCTTTGGCAATGTCTGTGTGCTCAACCCTGTGCTCCAGGGGGGAATACTGGGGACCTGTAAGGCTCTGGTGCTCTGTAAGGGAGTAGTTTTTAATCTACGCTTCTCGGGGGATCACACCCTGCAGAACAGAATGTGTTTCTGTCAGTGGGGGAATCTCCTCTCCTCTGTCAGGCCCTGGAAGAAGCTGTCTCTTCTTAACAGCAGCTTCCAACACCTCTTCTTTTGTTCTCCTTTACTGCTGGGGAATTTCCATTGCTTCAGCGTCCCTCCCCTCAGACAACCTGGGAGAAGCAAGTTTCCTTCAGCAGGGCCAACCTCGGCAGCAGCTGCATTGTTCTGCCTGGGCCCCGGTGGCCGGTGTCAGCCGCTCGCCCCATTGTCTGCTGGTGGCTTCCAGCCGCCCTGCGGGATACGTGACACGGTCCCTGTCAGCGAAGGGCCGAGCCAATATGAGCGGATGGCTTGAGTTACATCTGAGGTCATAAGATAGACCTCAGCTGATGAGTATAGCCTCAGCAGATTCCCCAGCTGCTACATAAAGTTTTGAGTTAATTGTGTGTCTCTTAATAATTTGGAATTTATTTGTAGTGGATGAGAAATGAGCCTTCTACACCAGGTGTATTGTACAGCAACAGACTCCAAGCTTCTCAGATCCTCCCACCCCACAAGACTGACATTTTGGCCAAGGCCAGGTTCTGAAGGGTCAGAGGACAAAGAAAGAAACCCTAAAAACTAACATCAGCATTGTCCTTCAAAAGACCATGCCTCAGACTGTGGCAAAATATCTCAGCTGAGGATGTTGAGAAATTTTTCTTTCTAAGACTTCAAATAATTGGAAGTTTCATGAACTTTTCAACTCCTGTTTTAAAGAACTTCTTTTAAAAGGGTGTTTCCCTTAGCTATGATTTACATTGCTTCTGCCTCTTCTCCCAGTGAGCATCTTTTGTTACAGTTCCTTCAGCAGCAGAACTGACTTCAGAAGTTTCTGGCTGCTCTTTCCTACGCAATGCTGCAGTTCACAACCCACTCAGTCCTGAAAAAAATACCATTCATGGAGACTGTGTGCATAAGATCACTGAAATAAACCATGTTAAAAAACAAGGTTGTGTTGCATTTCTTTCTTAGCAATTCAACTCAGTAGTCATAGGGGTCAATTTAACCATGGAGCAGGACATAAGCCAGACATGCTAGCTGAGAATCTGTGGGATTAAGTGGAGACTTGAGAGAGAGCAGGCAATTTTTTGAGTCAGTAGTGCACAGGCAGGTAACTCATTGTTTTATAAGGAGCCAGAGTGGATAAATTGGCACAGGTAGTGTCTCAAGATTGATGCCATTGAAATAACTGGAATGTGCAACAGTAAAGTCCAGTCCTGTTTTTTCTGATAATTATATATGTATTGTATAGTAATAATAATCCTAATGTGTTACTGGACAGCTGTGCAATACTGTGTTTGTTGTTGCATGAGGAGATGAGTTTAACCTTGTTAGAGGAAAACACAGCTCAAAGGCTCAAAGTCTCTTCACCATCTATATTTGCTGATAATTTTTGGAGGGTGCATTGAAATGTCATGATTGTACTATCTTTATTTATCTGACCTGTACCTGCCTTTGAAGTGCCCCTTTTGTCTGCATTTTATAATGTACTTGTCTGAACTCAGTATATTAGCATGGACTTGTTATGTAGATTTATATTAACAATTGATACTATATTGAAGTAATTTTTTTATTTAAAGGATTTTGGATTATGGGAAATTCATTATAATAACATGATATCTGACTTTTCTTACAAGGTTTGCTTTTCAGTAAAATCTGTATTCCCCTAGAAATACAGCAAATTGCAATGCTCTTTTACATGCCGAGGGGGGAGAGGGTTGGGTGGTGGTAGTATTTTCAGGCTTATTCTTGCATCTGGGAAAATGTCATTGTTTACCTGACTAGAAATTCAGTACCATATTGATTATCCAAAATGAAACAAATTTAATTTCACCCCAGTGAAAGATAGAAAATGTTGGGAACTGTCAAGTGACTGGATGAGGCTCTGCTCTTTTTCTTGTCACAGCTTGTGTTGATTGCAAAGGGAATTGATACACAATCATTAAGAGAAAAATATTCTCTTCTTGTGAATTGTACAGAAAACATTTTTTTGCTGTTCTGTCAGTTGTTTTTTCTTACTTTTTAAACAGGCTTGTGAAAGCAGGATATTAAAATGCTGTTCTTACTAGCCTCACAAAAATAACAAAAGCAATAGCTGGTTGTCATATTTTCTATTCCATCTTCTGATTGATTCTAGTCTGATACCTGCAGACAATACAACATGAATTGAAAATAACATAGTTCAGGTGATTATGACTCATTTGTCACCATTCAAGTTAACTGTAAATAAACTACATCATTTGTTATTTCTATATGCTTGTTTTTGTAACTTGTCCTTTACCATTCTCTTTTTTTTTTCACAAGAAGAGGTGCTCCTTTACTTTGAGTCTTAATTTTTTTGTGGACACTCAATTTGTAGAAGACCAAAGTCAATCTTAGCAAATCAAGATGTTGCTATTCCTTTTCATATTAAAACGTATATTTTGTTGAGAAAGTTCACCTGAAAACTACATCAGCTGCAATGAGGCTTCCTGATATGGAATGTCTTGGGTCCCATAAAATTATAGGAGCCTACTTGTATTGTTTTCAGGTTGTTATTGTTCATAACAAGTTCCTGTTGTTTGAAGGACTGATTTCTTGTATACTGGCAAGAATAATGTCCTGATATGTGGTGAGGTTGACTCATTTAGTCTGTTAATTTTATTGTGGCATATGCAGATAGCTAAAGCCTCTTCCTATTTTACTTTACACATGGTGAGATAATAATTGACTTTCTGAAAATCCTCTGTAACCTGAAGAGCTCAGAAGATGGAAATAAGAGGGAATCCACTAGAGAGTTTTTTGCCTCATTTTAATTTCTGAATATCCCAAAGATATTTACGGGTGAATGGATTTTCTCAGTATTTTCAATGTCAGAGATAATTAAGAATAATGGTAGTAACAAATCTGCCAATAGGTTGGATGTCAGGCAGAGTGATTGGCTGTGGATTTTTGGCTCTTTCTAGCTGCTGTAGGATGTGGTCTGGAGGAGGAATACAATGTAGTGAAGGGTAGGACATGGCTTGTTGCTATAGGTGACGAGTTCAACTCCATGGTCTGGGTACAACACTTTGCTTGCCATGATTCTTGTAGGTCTTCTGTAAGTATCTGGTAATTCTTTTTTTTTTTCTGCAGGATGCTGGGAGAGACAGGCCTGACTGTTACAAATTAGACCTTGATATGAGTACAAAAGCAATCTTTTTTGGTTGTTATTTTTCTTATTCCAGAGAAAATGTATCTTTTAAATATCATGAAATACATGGTAATGAAAGCGTGAGCTGACAATATTATGACACCATTTTTATGCCGAAATTCAGGTGGTAATTCCATCTCCTCTCAAGCTTCATCTTCTCTCAAGCTTCCACCATGAAAAGACCTGGCAAGCTCCCCAGTACAAAATGAAAAAAGAAACTATTCCTCCATTTTCGTTGTTTGTCATTTTATGGTTGGGAAAGTGGCCAGCACAAGGTTAATAATCTTTTTAAGTATTACGTATTTTCCTACTTTGAGGATTTACATAATACATTGGCATTCTAGAGGCTCTCTATACAGACATGCATTAGTTAGATGTATAGGTGTCCAGAGTGTAGAATTTCATCTTTTTTCCTACCTGCAGTGCCTTTCAGGGTTTTTCCTGAATGCACAGATTAGGGAAAAAGTTCTGGATCTGCTTGTAAAAAAGCAAGTTTGCATCATGCTTTTTCAGTAAAACATTAGAAAATGCGGTGAAGTGGGAGAAGAAAGTTTGTTATAAATTAGCGTGGGTTGGCCATTCAAAAAATCATCTGTCTTCACACATTCGTATCCTTGGCTATTGCTGCCCTCTAGGCTTTTTAAACACAGAAAAAAATAATCTTTTTCATATGAGTGAAGATGTGAGTATGAAAGCATCCAATTCACTGTGCAAGGAAACAGTTCATTTGATGTACTTTTCCAAGTGTGCTGCTGAAAACCAATGAAATGGTGCATAACACTTGTATTTTTTAAGGTGTTGTAGAACATAATGTAAAATGTGAATTATCCAAGTTTTAAAGTGTATCTTTTTGTAGTTAGTGAGTGTGGAAGAGGAGAAGCTGGTTCTACTGCAGTTGTTTGAAGACCTTATTGAAGTTTTCCCTGTAAAAAGGTTTGAAATAATTCTCTTGTACACTGTTTGGCTTCCTAAATGTTACAGAACCACCTTCAATCAGGTGACTTCATAAGCTGAAGAGAGAGAACTGTGTTTGGTAGTTCAACTACTCATTCAAGGAAAGAAGTCCAGCTATGTCTATCTTCTCTTCCTTTTATTTTTTTTTGTCTTAAACTTTGAATATGTATCTTATGCTAGAAACTTGTATTTCACATATAAATGAAAACCCACCTCAGAATATGTATTTCTGTTTCCTTTGACTTAATTTGAAGTCATGCTTCTTACTTCAGCTAAAGGTTAATATCTATTTCCTGAAGGAGTCGCAAAAATCGCTTAGTCTAGGCTTGTTTTAAACTAAAACCAACTGCAGTGATTTTGGAAACGCCACCTCAGTTTATGATACAGCAGCTCTGTACACTGTCTTGCTAGGGGACTGTGTCACCTCCATGTTTTACCAATCTGTTGAAATCAGCAGATCAGCAGTAAAAGGTACTAAATACAACAACTGTTTTTAATCTGTGATGTGAAACTGTGATTGTAAGGAATTAGGTTTCAGGTAAAAGCACACTCCATATAATTCATCCAACAGCCAGCAGTGGTAACTATTTTTTGTCACAGTTTTAAAGTTGAAGCAGAGGCCTAGAGGAATGAAAGGCATTGTTAAAACAGCCCATTGAGATGCTTGTGCTTTCTCTGTTGCAAAAAGAACTGTTTTTCTCCTCCTGTGCTAGTAAAAATTGCCTGGTCGTTGTTGCTTTATCTATCAGAATCTATAGTTTTAGCATGGAGAAAGAAATGAACAGAGCGCTATCTCAGCACTTCTACTCTGAAGCAGCACTTTAGCTAATATGCACTGTGAAGATGCAACCTCAAACAGCTCTTTTGAAATTTCTTTTCAAACTGTGCAGAATTTAGCTTTGGAGCCTCTTGCCAGTCTACCTGCAGGGAAAGGTAAGGTGGTTCCTGTGGCACGTGTGTGATTGTGTAGCTGGGACATGTGAAGTGGGGGCACAGACCCAGCTCTCCTCCGAGGCAGATGAGCTGCTCTGAAGAGCTTGGAATCACATTTCTGTTCCTCAGCAGGACATGGCTAAAATATCCCATTTCTACAGTATTAGGACCAAGGACAATAAGAAATGTAGAATGCCTTTTTAATGCAGAATAAAAGAGCACTCCGTCCCGAGCCCCAAAAGGCAAGCTGTTCCTTTCAGGATATTACTCAGATTTCCAGAAGCTCAATGTCTGTAATAGTTTTCCTTGCTTGCTAAAAATCTAGTGAGGCCATTACCATTTAAAATACTTTATTTTACATTTCAAGATTGGCAATTAGCATTTAAAGTGTGTCTGGAGCAGACAAAACATTATTGTGTCTGAGCAACGCTCTTTGCGTGTTTGTTTCCTTCAATGCATCTTTATTGCCTTAATAAAGAATTTAAACAGCCAAAATTGCTTTTTGAGTGTAGGAAAGGCAATCTTTTCTGTATCACACCCTATCTAAATTGATAGCATGCTGGTGGAAGATGTAACTTAATAAAATTACCAACGAGATTTTTTTCCCTTTTTTCTTCTTTTTAGTAGCTAAAATTATCAGTAAATCCTTTTCTGGTATAACTTTTTTTTATAACCTACACTATTTCTCAATTATTTTTTCTCAAGGATCAGTAAAGGTCAAACCTGAATAAATCTGTCAACACTATTTTAAAAGTAAAATTACTTTATTATTCTAAATTAGGAGATACTAAATGGAATGTAAACATCCTGTTGCAAGAAGATACCTACAGTGTTCACATGTATAAAGCTCTGTGAAAGACAAGTATCCTAAATAGGAGTCACTCAGCTGTTTCATGATCTTTATAGTTGGATTTTGTAAAGTACTTGCATTTAAGCACTAGATGATGGCCTCTGGGCTACTTATTTTGAGGGCTACATGGGAACAGGAAGTTTCTTTTTGCTGCTGGAAAACAAAAATTGTGACTAATCAAATCATATTGGTATGTATGCATGAGAAAGGGTGAGATTTTGTGGGGTCCAGGAGGAGAATTCTTGATTCTATCTAGTTAGTAATTTTCCAGAAACCCTTAAAAACTTTCCTTCTGAAAAAACTATGGCCATTCTCAGCCTTTCTGATGAGGACATTACACACACTGACAGTAAAATGGTGTGGCCGTTGCTTCAGACAGTGCAGTGCACCCTGGACACATGGCCTTGTAAAACACAGGAGAGATTTTCCTGTGATACTTTCAACTCCTATAAAATTAGAAAAATTCCTTTCAGTTTAATGAGCAAATATCGTAAATATCACTGTCATTCTAAGCATACCTTGCCATTTTATTTTTGTATGTTCAGGAGGGGCAAAGCTATTGCTAAGTATGGGAAGGGAAGTGCAGACTCTCAGCCTGTAAAAACACTATGGCATGTGACGTGTTTGCACAGGCAGTCATTTCAGACATCAATGATGTCATGTTCATGGCTTCCATCACCTGGAAACTGGCCTGTTAAAGTGAGACAAAAATGCAGGATTTTATTGATTTCACAGCACAGTGTTGTAAGGAAAATATATGCTTTATATGTGCATCATATATCTTGCATGCTTTTATGATTTCTTTTATTTTAAATTTTAGTCACTATTAACACATACAGATGCTGAGATCCTAAAATTTTGTAGCTAGAAAAATAAAATCTTGTATTTTTTAAAATTTGGTAACCTATACTGTGTTACAGAACTAAAAATAAAAGGAGTTTTTCACTCCAAACTGTCTTTTAATTTAATGTAATTCTGACTGGAGACTAAGATATTAAAAAAAACCCTCAACAATATAAAAAAGAAACTCTTCCTGAGTTGTTGGCTAGAATGGATGTGAAGCAGAAATGAGTGAACCTGTCAAAGCCAACACTCAAGTCTTTCCTACTACTTCCAGCTTTGCTCTTCTTCTGATGTCTCTTACCCACTCATGCTAACATGACCCTTTTTTATTTTAAGTGTTGTTTTGCTATTTAAACATGGTGTTTTTTTTTTGGTTGATTTAAAGTTGAAAAAATATATCTAAAAATATTATGGAGAAATTCAGAATTAAGTATGTAAGCTTGTTATGTCATTAGCAGATTCCCTTGGACCGTATGGATAAGATGAATCTGAGTCATGAACATTTTGCAGCATTCCTATGGGGCAAATGACAATATGCAAAGTGCTCACAGTACACATATAAAATAAATTAATACTAAATGATAGAATTTTAAGAAGCTATAATATTGCTCTTTTGCCTTTCAATATGAGTATGATTATTAGGTTTGCCCCGCTTGTAAAAGCACTTCACCAAACAGAGTTAAGTTGAAAAGCATGAAGCTGCTTCAGAGAAATGATTGGGAAGAAGTGCATGCAACCTCAGCTAAACAAAAAACTTCAAAAAAACTCTACATAGTTTGAATTTTTCATTTATTTTCTGAAAATTTTTGCAAAGCACTTTCAGATTGGATATCAGGACAGATATGTAAACTTTAAATACAGCAGTGTCTTTGAATTACTTTAAAAAACAGTAAGAATAAACAAACTTTGATTCAGAAATTATTCTCATTTTCCTTGTTCAATATCTATGTTTGGTGATAATAACTGAGTGCCTTAGGTGGCTTTTTTTTCATAGTTAAACTGCAAATGTTTTGCAATGGAGATGAGTTTTATTGTTCCCTTCTGTAAACCCGGAAGGGTAGCAAAAACAGATGATAAGACTTTGCTAGCACAGTGGCAGAGCAAGGGACAAACTCAGGGCTGAGTTCTTAGGCTGGTACCTTCAGTCCAAAGGCAGTGCTTCCATTAAAATAACTCTGCAAGTTAAGTTTGGGGTTTTTTAGTAAATCACACATTTACTATTTTTTGGCTATCTGAAGTTTAATTGGCATGAATTTTGCTATATAGTTTATTCACAAATCAGTCTGTATTCTTACTTATGATTTCAGTATATACTGGATGTATGTAATATATATATATATATAAAA